>JAXGGA010002392.1:0-123742 GCA_038373865.1 Uloborus plumipes | reverse complement strand
AGTACAAAAGTGAGACTCTTGATCTCTTATGGAAGCCTTAACAACATTCGCGGAATCATAGGGTTTAGGTAAAACCTAGTAAGAAAACGTTGGACTGTGCCAACCTATAAGAAAATCTGCTTTTTTGACGTTGGGAGCAGAGATTCTACCACGTTGATAACCGTAAAAATGTAGACAGAAAGTAAATAGAGTAGACGGACAAGTGAATGAACACTGAAGCGAAATTTCGTTTTCAAAAATTCATAGCAGCGTTAACAATTGTAGCATTTGCCACATGGCAGTAGAAACACTTTAGGTTATATATATATATATATATATATATAATATATATATATATATATATTTAAAATACTACGCGATTTTTTATGGTTCTGGATTAGGTTTCTGAACGGTTGAAAGGAGAAAAAGTGCCTTAACACAGTGAATGAGCACCTCAAGTAAAAGACAAATGCAGCATTTTCTAGTCATTTTCTTTTTGGAACTATGTAGAAGGAAGTTATTACTGTCTGCTAACCTAAGAAAAATGTTTTAAAAGCTTATTTTTTTCGAAAAAATTACAAAGTGTTCACTCACTGGAAGTGTTCATTCAGTGGGTCTGTCAACCCTATAAAAATATAACCCTTGAAGCTTTCTTTTAACTTCATAGACCATTTTTCAGTGTAAATACTGATGTTATCCTTAAGGGTTTTGGCCATCAGCTGGTAGGCATTAAAACAAAACATGAAGAATGATATATATGCCTTTAAGTGTTTTTTCCAGGTTTCTGGAGACAGGCGTTGAATTCAGAATCTTTAAGTACGATAGTGCAAGGATTCACGTAAATAATTCTTATTTATACACTTGATTGGCAATTTATGACTCAATTAGGAAGAGGGCGAGAGAGGTGTGCCTCAACTTCCTTTGGAACAGTTCTTTTTCAGCGAGGGATCTCTTACTGGCTTTAGACCTTAGTTATTACATTTATCTGAATAAGAAGAAAAAAAATTAGAAGCAAATGTAATCATTGAAATTGTGTTGCCGTTGAAGTACCCTTAGCACTTTTCACTAAGGAAACATCGAGTGCCATTGTCCCCTCGAGAGGTTGGACTTTATATTATTTACTTACAAGACAACACAAGAAAGATTCAAAACACAAAGAGAAGTAAATAACAGCCACGGTACTGGTGGGAATCGAACTCACATACTCCGTGTTGCAAAGTAAAGCTTCTACCAAAGAAACGCAGATGCAATTTTAAAATGGTGTGAAAGAAATACTAAGAAGTGGGTACATAGCTAAAAGTTACATTTTTGTGCTACTTCTGTCTGACTTAATATGCCATTATATAGGAAATGTAGAAAATATCTACTAACTTTAAATTCAAGTTATACAATCATACTTAATCTCCTTTATACCCAATATATTCATTCACTCTAACTACCAATTCTTTTTCTCTCAGCTTCAACGAACACCAAACAACATTATGATTTATGCAGTCAATGAATGCACGTCACTGGAATATATCAACAAAAGCGGCTTCGGAAATAACGAAACTCTTCAAACGTTCTCCCGTCACTAAACAAATGAGCGCTCGCTAATGACTGCATTCTCTCCAAATGGAGGCTCCCGGAGATAAATTGCCTCCGGAGGTTCCGGCTTCGAGTATCGTTGGAATGCACTCGTTTCCGGGCCGGATACTGCAGCTTCCGGCTACCACCGCGAGGATGGACGACCCTCTATGGACGTTCAACACACACCATTGGGCATGTCTCGCTCAATCAATAGGAAACGATTTAGTGGTGGCTTTGCTTTCGATTCCATGGTTAAAAGGGTTTTTAAGCCCTTATTATATTCTTCCAGGTTATTGTAATTAAAAGCAAAAATTGCAGATTGATTGATGGTTTATCCTTTGAGAACCATAAGCTTTTTAATGGCATATATATATATATATATTTTTTTTTTTTTTCCTTTTCCCCGCAAAACTATTAAAGGGTCTCATAAATAGCATGCATGTAAAATTTTGTTTAAACTAGAGCAGCTTCAGAGTAGAATTCCTGAAGAGGACAGGATGACCTGTCCGACACGATATGATATGGAAAGTTCCAAGAGATGTTTGGATCCAGCCTTGTTTGAAGCATTTTAATGTACAAAATTGTAGTAATGTAGCAAATGCACCCACAGCTCGATCATAGCATCCTAAGACTGCAGTTTCGCTCTTATTATGGGCTTTTCAGTCAGGAATAGCCAATGATCGAGCCGGAGGCAAAAATCCTCTTATTGTAGCTAAGATAGCCAACAAACTGGTAGATAAAGTGAATTTATCTTACCAACGAGCGTCCGCAAACTATGGTGCGGCTCAACTCGAAATTTGAAGGCTAAAGCAAGGTAATGTGCAATGAGTTACCGCCCGTAATAGGATGCTATGATCGAGCTGTGGGTGCATTTGCTACAGTTCTGCTTCAGCCCTGGTTTACAGGCGGTAACTCATTGCACAAAATTGTAGTTAGTTTCAACGTAGCAAAAATAACCGATGAGAGTTAGTCTGAAGCTTAGAAACCAGTTTTCTTAGACGAAATTTTTGATCACATACTATGGGGCCACACGTATACGTATTTCATTTATTCTCAGAGGAGTAACCTTACTAGGAATGGCAATCACCCACTCTAGCCCCTGCCCAACCAGTGGCTTGCCGCTAGGCTGTGCCTGACACCGAGGCCTGTGGCATTCTCGCTTTTAGCGACGCTCTCCACTCCTGTCGGCAAGAAAAGGCTTGCTGGTTAGACGCTCCTTAAGACTCTTACCATGTTAGGATTGGCCCTAACAGTAGATCTCTTCCTTGCCCACTTCCGGCGCGAAGTGAGTACAGAGCGTGGGGCAGGTCCCTCGCTCTGCTATTTCCTACGCTTTGTTCCTCTAAACTCCAGTAAATTTTGCACATACATTTAACCCAGTGCTCCCATTTGCTTCCTGTCAGCTCAATCATTTTCTCTCTCTCTCTTTCGCCCAAACAGTGAAAAAGAACTTCGCTCTAACGCAAATTTTCTCACGATTTGTATCTGTATACGTATTTCATTTACAAAGGTTAAACGTTGGTTGGTTTGTTTGATTTAACCCATTAATGCCTGATATTTATTTTCCAGAGATATTTTGTATACTGGTTACAAACAGTATTTAATGGACAGGAAAAATAATTTAAAAAATATTATGTAAAAAATTATTTTTTTATTAAGGAAAGACAATTCGTCCCTTAAAAGTTACGGTAGACCCCAGAGAGTCTACTTATTTTACTAAAACAATTTTCCGCCTACGCTATAATATTTAAATAGACATTTTATAAGAAGAAATAAAATCAGCAATTAACATAAACTGGGAAGTTGGGAATAATTTTGAAAACTTAGCTTTTTTTCTTGAAATTTTGAATGATGTAATTTTTGATAAAGACCACATTGAAACAGCTACAGAACACACTTTACAATGGTTATGGGCTGCAATCTGTTAATAACGAATTGAAGCAATACCAAGGTACTAATTGAGCACTAATATTCGGTTGAAATTTTCATTTTTGGGAAATTCAGACCCTTTTCTGGACCGTCTCCAAAAAGGGATGCTAGGCATTAATGGGTTAATGGCACAACAGATTTCAAAAGCAATACTGTGCCAATGATATTTTATTTATCTTAGTTCACTCTTCGACTCCATATTTACTCTGAATGAGAAATTATATCAGACCTCACTACCAGCATTAGATAATCTATTAAACAGCTCTACCAATAAATTTCTCCTCTCTCAAAACATTTTCATTTACTCAAAAAGTGGGAACGTTATGGTAAGAGGGCGAGAGAAAAGAAACCATCGGAAATAAGCAACCACCTGAATGGAAATTCCGTGCCGTTGCCCAGACAACCGTCGCTCCACACATTTCCGGAGCGAAACACCAGATCACGAAACAGTACCGGAACTTTCCGATCCACGAAAATTGCTTTCCCGAAAATCGAGTTTTTTTCCCCTCAGTGAAATGTAAATTAAGTGTTAGCTTTGGTTTAGGGTGTAGAAAAACGCCTCCAGTATTTATATAAAACTAATTGAATTTGCACTGTTAAAGCTTCCTTTTGAGACATTTAGCAAGTTTTTTGAGGTTGCAAGTTCGAAATTAGTTTTTTCCTTTGCAAATGAATGAAGCCGAAAAGTGATGAATGAGGAGTTCTTCTAGAAGCAAGGCAGGGAGAAGCAAAGGGATGTAAGTGCCAAAGTTAGAAATTTGGAGCAAAAACTAGCACATTTTTCAGGCAAGCTTCTCCTATGTTTTGAGGCACGAGAAGGTATTATCAATATCTACTGTTTAATCTTTTATCGTACGACCTTCCGCGCATTTGCGCATGCTGAGGTCTCTTCTGATTTTCCCAAAACAGGGGGAGGGGAATGCAAAGTAACATTCAATCAGGAAGAAAAAACTGAAAGCACCGGCAAGTACTCCTAACCTATCACCCTTTTTTCAAATGAAGTGGCAAGTGGATAAAGGTGATATGTGACATTTTGAAAAACTTACTTTTTACCATGGATGAAGGTGATAAGTCCATCAGTATCATGTCCCCTTAGTCACAGAAATGGTTGGTAACTAAGAATATGACCCCGTTTTACCCGTTGAGAAAAATCCATTAAAAAAATAACACAACATTTATTTTTTTTGAAAGCTCTTTCTAGAAATTTTTAAAAATTTCACATATCACCTTTATCCACTCGGCCCTTCAAATGAAAGCGTTCATGACTTCCAAGAGCGCCTTATTAGACAGTATATTGCATCTCTGAAATGAAGAGTTATGACCTCGAATGTTTAACTCTTTTTGGGGTAATAGGGAAGTGTGTTTGGTGCTGAGAGAACTGAGTTAGGTTAAAACCACATAGTATTCCAACGCGCAAGGCAGTGGTGGCCCGACTCGTAACCGGGGGGTCCCGGGTTCGATTCTAGCCGATCAAAGATCCACTGTCTTCATTAATTGTTGCTGAAGAGGGGGGGGGGGCGTTAAAAATGCTCGTGGTCACAAAGTCCTCCAAGTGATTCGATACCCCTGGAGGTACTGGCCCAGGGTTTCGCTCGGCTTCTGGTCTGGACTAAAAAAACAGAGTATACTTCAGGGCCTCTTCCAGCCGGTTAAGCTATCAGTTGTGGTTGGTACGTAGGACCCTTGATTAAAAACTGAAAAGTATTCCAACGCAAATCCGCCCCAATAGAGCGTCTTCTTTTTACTGACCCCCCCCCCACCCCCCACCAAAAAAAGAGCACCAGAAGAGCAGTATGCACTTTGTTAACGGAAAAGATAGACCGAAAATAAACAAACAGGCTATCAGAAGGTTTGCCGCTGTCATTTTTGGGGATTTTCTCTGGAATTAGAAAAAAGTTAACCAACAGGACTCGTATTCTGACTGGCAACACATTGTGTTTTGTCAAAGCCAAAAGCATGATTGACGTCGCCAAATGGTGCATGTCTTTGTTTACATCGTTTCCCTGAATCGTTTCGTCGAAACGTCGAAAACGTCGTCTATCGTTTCCCTGAACGCCTGAACGAAGTATAGTAGCTATAGTAAGTGCTACTACACAGCATGATTTAAAGAAAATTTTTAATAAAAGTCTATTAGTGTCTGAACTGGAAACGGAGTTGACTGAAAACTTTAAAATGTCCACCAACATCCATTTACTTTCCCTTTGTCTCAATCCTATTATCTATGCTTTTCCCAATCTCTTGCATGAGCTTGGAAAAAATGATTGGTTGAATTTGATTTCTTCGAGCAGTTGGTGAAAGTTTGTGTACTAAGGACAGTGAACTGTCACTTATACACCGCCTCATTTATGCGCCTTTTCACCTATACAACGATTTTCAGTGGTCCCAGCACATTCCATAGTACAATAATGATAATTTCATTCTTTTATGCGTCGCTCTAAAGATACATATTTCACTTATGCGCCGAATTTTTCGAAAAATGTAAACAATTTAATTTATTTTCTTGAAAAATGAAGCTATCAATTTATGTAATCAGGGAAGACTTTTCGGACATCATGTATTTCACTTAGTTATGAATTTTCAAATTTTCTATTATTGCCTGAACTTATGAAAGGAAAAATTACAGTTTTGTTTCACCCATTGGCAAAGCAAAGTTAGAATTTTTCACATTTAGACGAGAAAACCAATAACAAATTACCGTAAAGTCGGGTTACTTGAACCCTAAGGGGTTACTTGAGCCCATTACAGTAAAATGATAAAATCTAGGTTTGGTACTTGTTAGTTGAAGACTTGCACGTAGTTCCTCGTTTCTCCTCTAGGTAGAAGCACTCTGCAGTCTCTAATGTTAGTACCAAACCCAGATTTTATCATTTTACTGTGGGCTCAAGTAACCTCCTTGTGGGTCCAAGTAACCCGACTTTACGGTACCTATGTACATCAACACTCCCAAAGTCAGAATAAGGTCTCGCAATAGTATAGAGAAGCATTTAATTTTCAAAATAGAAATATCTCTATCAGTCCATCTTTCACTTCAATTCTTAAAGGTTCGGCTCTGCCCTGCTTTCTCCTGCACTTAGATGATATGAAATAAAAGTCATTAACAGAGTATACTAAATGTCTGTACTGCATTAAAGTTTCAAAATGAAAAACAGCAAACAATTTCAGTGAACAGAAAATAAAATGAAATTAAAATAAAAAAGGAAAAAAAAATGTTGAAACAGTATTACAAAGTTGCACAATGCCAAAAGAATGCAATAGTAAATTAAATTGAAAAAAGCAATCTACCGATAAATTACTTTTTGAGGAAGATTAATGAAGTTGAAGGGAGATTCAATAAATTCCTCGAAGATATTTGAAATAAAAGTGAAGCAGATTCGATGGTTCATTCGACAAGTATCTACATGATATACGTTTCATGTGGAGAAGGATTCGACCTAAGGCAGATGAGGGGGGATGTGGGGTAAAGTGAAATAGTTAAGATAACATACATGTTTCAAGATGAACAAATTGGAAATTTGTTCTGAAAATCAGTGTCTGTACATAAAGAAGGAATAATGTATTTTGTAATACAACTCTCGTTAATAATGTTATTTTTCATGTTTTGCAGTTATATTGCACCTTCAAAAAAAAAAAAAGGGGGGGGGGGTAACCAAATGGGGCAAAGCCGAAACTACAATATTTTTGTAACGAAACATTTTTTATTTGATGAGTTACAGTAATTTTCATCAATTAATGCGCAAATAAATGAAGGGCCAGAGGGAAAAAAGATGAAAGTCACTTTTTCGTCAATTTTGAGATATTAGCGCTATCTAAGGGCTATGAAGGAGTAATATCATCTGGTAGAACAACAAGGGGGAAAAACGATGAGAATCGACCGAAATGTGCATGAAAACTCTATTAACTACACAAGGAGTTACGAGAAATCATACTTTGTTCTTCGTTTTTCTCGAAATCGCTTTTTCGTCACTTTCATCTTTTTTCCCCCTGGCCCTTCAAATGAATATGAATTATTCATGAAAAAATAAACGAATAAATAAATAAAACATATAAATGAATTAATGTATGGAAAAAATGAGTGAATAAAATAGAGAATGAACAACAAAATAAGTGAATGAATGAATAAATAAGTGAATTAGTAAGTAAAAGAATATGAATAAATTAATAACTGAAGAAATACGTACGTTATTTATTAAATGAATACATAAACAAACGAAATGAACTATTTCACTTTGCCCAATCCACTTTGCCCCACGTGCACTTGACAAATTACATTAAACATTTAATATCAAAACATGCCTAATATAAATTAAATAAGCACTGCACTGGACATCAGTAGATCTCAAATTATAAGTAAAATGATAATTACAGAAATTTTATCATTTTATAATAACGAGAAATATTTTTGAAAAACCACGAGTATTACAATCAAGTTATCAAATTTTCAAAATTACTTGTATAATTTTTTTCGTTCATCTTTGGAGCTATTTATTTTTTACAGGAATCAACTATATGTCTAGGAACTTTGTTAAAATATTGCTTGATAACTGGCTCTACAAACTATGAAAATATTTTATCATTTCACCGCTATTTCACTTTGCCCCAGATGCCTCTGCATTTATACACAGTCCATTTTTGTCGATTAGAACAAAGATTATGAGATCAGAATCACAAATGAAGTATGGTCATAATAGTGAATTTTTTTGCGCTCTTATGCATCAACAGATTCAGCTGTTGCAAATTTTACTAGAAAATAAAGGAAATAGAAAAAAAACATGATGTATTACAAACATCTACACATTTTACTTTGTTTAACGTGTGAAAACGTCGATTTTTCGTTCAAAAACTTGAGGAACTGAGAGATATTTTTGTTTTTGATATTTCATTAATAAATTAATTGCCTATTGTGCGATTTCATCGTCTCGTGTGACACAAATAGAACTTTTACTTTCCCTTGCAATGTGTATATGCACAAATTACTTTAGGCTAAAAATTAAAAACTTGCTGACCTTGTAAAAGTACTGAACTTGGGTACTTAGTTAAGCAAAAAAATTCTTTTCCCAGTTTGTTTTTCAATTTTATTTTTTTAAACGAAGTGCGCCTGTTATGTACAGGAGCCACAGGATCTCATTTTTAGACATCTCTATTCATGGGAAAACCTTTGTAATCAGTTGCATAAGTTTTCAAATATATGGGTCATTCCAGCGAAAATGGTACAATTCAGTCCGAGAGTTTGGATTTTTTTAAAATCAATTTTAATAACTACCACCCATTAAGTGTATCTTTTTATTGGTTCTCCATTTAATTTTGTGCCATCAAGTATCAATTGTTAGGTATAATCCATTTAGAAAGGACACAAAAAAAATTCTTTGTCAGAAGAAGGAGAAAATGACGTGTCCCAGCTTCAAATTGCTAGAATTTTAAATGTGATTTGAAATTAAGCTGAAATGTAACAACAAAATAAATTACACTGCATTGCACAAAAGATCCTTCTGACATCATTTCTGCAGATTATTATGCAAATGAAAAAAATTTCCCCAAAAAACACTATTATTTATCCATTGTCCTTAGATTTTCTATGTTTCGAATTGTCCTCTCTGTTACAAGCCTTTTGGAAATAAAATAAACAATTGCATTCAATCTGATATACAGTGAACTCTCACTTATACGCCGCTTCATTTATGCGCCTTTTTCACCTATACGACGGTTTTTAATGGTCCCAGCACATTTCATAGCAAAATAATGATAGTATCAATCGTTTATGCGTCGCTCTCAAGATAAATATTTCACTTATGCGCCGAATTTTCCCTAAAATGTAAAAAATTCCATTTATTTTCTTTAAAAAATAAGCATTTTTTTTCTTCATTTTTCCCTTTAATCTTTAGCCTTAATTTCTCACGGAAGGCATTTTTTCCGCATAAACTAAGTTAGGAGAGGGACAATTATCTATTATGCATAGTTTAAAAAGAACAGTTTGTAATTATGTATGCTTTAATTTTTGTTTTCTCTTTATCAGTGTAGTTACGTTACAGTAATTGCCAAACCGTAGTAATATGTCCCTTTTCTATAGAAACATTCTTATTCATTCTCTCATTAGAAACTATGTTGCGTTTTGGTCCTTTAAATAGGCTTGTTCACTTATACGTCTCTCTCACTTATGCGCCTTTTTCTGTTGGTCTCTTGGGCCGGCGTATAAGTGAGAGCTCACTGTATTAAAAATATATATATAAGTAGTATAACTGCCATGATTAGCTTGCTACATTGAATTATGTAGTCAACAACCAGGGAGTGCCTAATTCTTTTCTTATGATAGTTAATTTGAACTGTTGGATGTCCACTCTGTTACAGTCATATTAATGATGAAAAAAATATATATTTTCTTGAAATTGCAGACAGACTTAGTTTTAAGCTGTTTATTCCACTTCATGCTTGTTCTGTGATTGTAACTTTTTTTAATGATTATAAAGATATTTTTAAAGGCTTATTTCTGTACGTCAGAACCAGACTAACGTAAGTCCATTTTCGTCATTTTTCGGTAGAGGGGAAAAACGATTGCCGAATACATCGTTTTCCCCTCTACTGAAAAATGACGAAAATGGACTTACGTTAGTCTGGTTCTGAGGTACAGATTTGTCCACTCTGTTACACAAAGTGATCAAAATATTTAAAATCCTTTCATAAATGAGTCATGTACTAGCCATTTACACTTCATTATGCACAAATAAATGGAGACTCAATATAAAAAAATATGATTAGTTGGCGGAAATTATTTAAATTGATAAATTTAAGTAAACAGCTTCAGACATGATTTCAACCATTTTCTCTGTAATGACCCATATAATTTAATTTCCGTTTTATCTTTTTTTTTTTTTTTTTGCTTTTAGCGTTAGTTAAAAAAATAAACAAATAGTAGGCCATTCCGCATAAGATCAGACAATTTGTTCTGCACGTGATAGCTCTATATTTTACTTCAAAAGTAATACTGAAAGTAAAAGAAAAATAATCCTCAAATCACACATGCAAGCACGATTTCTTGGTTGTGTGGGATGGGGGGGGGGGGATTACATGTTTTGAAATCATGCAGCTCTACCACCTGGAAAAAAATATTGACTTTTCCGTGAAATGGCTTAATTAACATGAGTATTGAAATTGGTTTGAAAAGGAAAAGGAATAAACTACAGCATTTAAATTTATTATTTACAGTTTTAGCTTTGGGGTTAAAGGATATTACTAAAATAATAAATTTAATGCTTCAAATCTCATTATTTAGCTGTATTATTCCTTAACTTACTAAAATGTTTAATCTTTTTATTTTTCTCAGACATAGGCTCTGCTTCGCCTTTACCAAGAAATAAAGAAATATTTATCGAGGCACTAATGACGTTTCGTTGCCATGACGACTGTCGCACTTCGTATTGGGAAACCCATCTAAGAAGCGAAAATTTGTGGTATTAAAAGGATCTCGATTTTTTCACCCGAAAAGTGTTTACAGACAAAACAAACACCATCATAGAAAGAGGAACTTAATGGAAGTTAAAATCTGGATTATGTAAAGTGGAAAGATTTTTTACAGCAATTTTCTAAATCATTAGATTAAGCAAACATTAGAAATTGTGTTATAGTGATGATTATTTCTGATTATTCCAAGTATTTAACAGTTCTTTTATTCTAAAATGTAAAAACAACGTTATAGAAAGCAATTGTAAGAAATTTAAATATTTTGCAGTTCTCTTGATTGAGATATATCTTCTATTTATCGAAATAATTAATGAAACTAAATATCACAATGAGTTAAGGAAAAATTAATCACCTAATTTCTATTTGAAATGTAAGCGTTACGAACTTGAGGAACTGAACTCTCTTAGATTTTGCGGCCTTCACGAGTTGAAATTGACGAACTTTGAAAATTCAGGGCCGATTGCCGAACACCATGAATAGATACGTGTCTTTAGTACAAGATTCGATCCGAATCAAATTTACATATTTCATGCAACTGTATTAAAAAAATATTTCATAATAGATAGTTTATAACTTTGATGAGTTGTACTATATTATTGACTGTAGAGAGATTTTTCTGTTAGTATTTAACGTCAGAGACCTTAAATCTATTTTAAATTACAGTTTTGTTTGTAATTTTCAATACGCTGTGCATTAAGGGAAAAAAATATTACTTTGTGCTGAAAGTAACAACAAATGCAAATACAAAAGGGACTGCCAGAAATCTCCCCTGGTACTAGCTAGGCGTGTCCTAGTCAATTTATCCATCCCCACTAATCATCCCATTGCGAGTAACAGCTTTTTCTCTTTTATGTACTCCAAATACCTAAAACCGCCAATTGAAGAAGTATTTTTTCCTAATTTCAAAAGTAGCTTGGGATTACTGCATACTCGTGTTTTAAATTACACGTAACCCTCTTTCAATGCAAAAAGAAGTAAACTTATGGATGAAAGATTATTACGACAGTTTTATACTCGGT
Source organism: Uloborus plumipes (assembly GCA_038373865.1). Classification (NCBI taxonomy): domain Eukaryota; kingdom Metazoa; phylum Arthropoda; class Arachnida; order Araneae; family Uloboridae; genus Uloborus; species Uloborus plumipes. Next base: position 111,794 of record JAXGGA010002392.1, on the reverse strand, counting down.
TACTTTAAAATCTACTTATATTAAAAACTGAGTATCTTTCTCACTATCTTTCTTTCTAACTATCTTTCTTTCTAACTATCTTTCTATCTTTCTATGTCACGCTTCTTTCTCCTGAACGCCAATGAACTGAAAGTCGAACCAGGTACCGATAGATAGGTAATTTTTCAAGCTTCTTTAGTTTCAATTGATATAATTATACGATTTTAATTAGCGAAGATATCAATTAATAAGTAGTCAAGTTTAAAGCGATTAAGCCTAATAAATGATTAAATATGAAATCCATTCTTGCAAACCGTCGTTGCTATGAAACGGTGATAACAATGATAATGAGAATTTTGAATGAAGGCTTAACTAAATCAAACACGAAACTCATAAGCGGACCACTTACGTAGAATTTTTATCGCTAGCTACTGGTAATATTTTGAAACATTTATTTGTTGAAAAGCCATCTACTTATATTAAAAACTGAGTATCTATGTCTGCTTTTTTTCTTTGAGCGACCTGAACTTACTGAAACTTTCCTCACCATCTTGAAGGCGTGAAGCATCTCAATAATTCGAATGATTTTTTTATATAGGAAAAAAGTAAAGGCGTGAAGCGCCTGTAAGCGAGCCGCCTTGGCGGGGAGTAGTTTCTTTAAATTTTTTTCTCACTACTTTCAGGGCACGAAGTGCCCGTGCAACGCCGGGCCACGTGCGTGGTATGTCTTGAAATCGAATGAACATTAAATTATATCAAATAATATAATTTCAGAATGAGGTAAAAGTTAGAGAGGGGGGACGTTATGTATCAGCATGCCGCAGGAAGCTAATCTAGCTGCCCTGGCAGCTAGTAGGCGTATTAAGTTTAGAAATTTTGCGTTGTTTCCATAGAAACCGTAAGAAAGAAAACAGCTCCATTCTTTTTTTTATGCACTGCTGTTGCGGCATTTCATTAATTTTATGTTTGTCGAATTAGGCTTATGCTTTTATTCATATCCTTATGTCTCAGTTATTTCTCAACGTTCTATACTAGAAAGCAACTTCACTTGACACTAAACGTCACTACGGGCGGAGCCAATAAGAGCTCACAAGCAGTCAACGATATCCTCTAATTCACCAAGTAGCCTGTGACGTTTTATCTAGCTCGTTTTTCATTAGCTAACGCCACGCAAACGTCACACTGACGTCACGATGTTTTTTCCAAGAAAGGTTGCAGTGTAGTATAACAAATTCAGTCATACATAAACAAAGCAAAAATGTCTAAGAAAAATTGTGCTTTATTCACGTTGATTTTTCAATAGAATAATAATTTACGCATAAAACAATTTGAGCCGTTTGCATTTAACTACTGTTGCAAAAGCTAACTGGAGGAAAAGTCCATAGCGCCTTAACTATGACAACCATCAGGGAAAAAGTGCAGGGAGTGGGAAATTAATTTTACTTCGAGCTGCCAGCTCTCGCTATACAGGGTATAGTAACCCCAATGCACGAGTATGCAATAATTTTCAGTTTTTGTACTTCATTAGCGTTGTTTGGACATCCATTTTCGCTATGTATTTTGACCTTAATTTTCATATTTATCAACTACTATTTTCTTTGAAGGAAATTAGTTAAAGGCTATTAAACGCCGCATTTCCTGCTCATGCACACTGCAAAAAATGAACTGTTGTTTTTACAGTATAATACTTGCAGTCAAGGTTCCAATTTAAAGCTGTAAAATGCACAGTAATAAACTGTAAAACTAGCAATTTTACAGTTTTTTGCCGTAAAAGTTAGCTGTAATATACTGTAAAATAGTATAATACTGGCAGCAGAGGTTCCAGTTTAAAACTGAAAAATGCACGATAATAGACTGTAAAATTAGAAATTTCACAGTTTATTGCTATAAAACTAGCTATTTTACAATTTGTACTGTAAAATTGAAAATTTTGCAGTTTATGGCAGCAAAATTAGCATTTTTTTTATTCATTACCATAAAATTAGCTGCGTTATACTGTAAAAACAACATTCATTTTTTACAGTGCATTAACTTTATATAAATAAGTGTGTGCGTCTTAAAATTTATCTAGAAAGGCAAAAAAACTAATCCAGAAGATAGCTTAAAGCAAATAAACTGATCCCCCAAGTGAAATAAATATCGTTTCCTTCCCATTCCATTGTAAGAGGAAACGGAAAAACTCATTAGAGCGCGTGAGAGGAGTGTTGAGTTGCTCAATACTGCTGCGGAACACGTTAAATGAAATTGTTTTGAAAATAAATAACATTTCTGGGATTGAGTTGAAAGATTTCGCAAGGAAGCAAAGTTATTTGTGTTTATGATGCGGAAACTTAACTTCACACTCCTCTCAGAAAATTGAATTTCAAAGTGTTTTATGCGAGAATGGGATCTAAATATTTGCTTGTGGTAATGCCGGAAGAGAATTTATTTTTTAACGCTTGCAGCAGATTTAGGAAAATTTTGCAAAAGAACGTTACTTATTTTCCGATTTAAGGGCACTGCAGTTAAAATATTTTCAAAAAATATTACTGCTGAATTAGAGATCATGAGGAGGGAAGGAAGCAGGACTTAATTTTCTCTATTTTCTCAAAATTTAAACATTTCACCAAATTTCATTGAGCTATTATAGTCTAAGGCAGGAATTCAAGTGAAACACCATTGCAATCGCTACTGGAAGTGAATTACATTATCATCAACTAAACTTGGCACTGACGTAACTACGAGCGGAGCAAATAAGAGCTCACAAGCAGTCAGCGATTTCCTCTTATTCGCCAAGTAGGCTGTGACGTTTTATCTAGCTCGTTTTTTATAGGCAAACGTCACGCTGACGTCACGATGTTTTTATCAAAAACATTTCCAGTAGCGATTGCAGTTTGCGATCGCCTGTTTCACTTGAATTCCTGCCGAAGAACTAGCAACGTTTTCGAGTGACAAATTTTAGACTTCTGACCTTTTAATCTTTCCTTATACTCTTCTAAGCAGCATGCAGGGTGACTGGCGACTGAGAGTGTTTGTGTTCTTTACTGTGAATCACATTTTTGCTGGTAAAAATAGTGATTTTTTAACCATTTTTGAGCAATTAGAAACTTGAGTCTGTCGTAAATACGTCAAGTAATATATCAATGGAAAGCTCTATTTCTTGCTTTCACAATGATCCTGAATTTTTATTTTACTGTAATTAGAAAAGAAGTTGCATGTATTTTTTTTTTTCGTTTTTTGTATCTTGTCATATTCGTCCTTCACAACAATTTTTGTTAAAATTGGAAATGGTGAGGTAAAAGACTTTTTTCATGATTGATTTGACGTGGAATCGCCCAAAAATGACTTAAAAATCCCAATTTTTTCCAATACAAGTGTGATGCGCAGTAAAACATGAAATCACTCTCGGCTGCAAGACACCTGGTATGCTGCTTAGAAGCGCATAGGGAAAGATATACTAAAGAGCGAGACGCCTTAAAACAGTTGTTTTTCTCGACGTTGCTAGTTCTTGAGCTCTATAACTATAACATCTAATATCTTTAAACGAGCAATTCTTGTATATATATATATTTACTAGCTTAATACCCGGCGTTGCCCGGGTGCTTATTAATACAACATAGCATTCAGGGAAAATAAGTTTGAAAGAGTTCTATTCATATGGGTATAAAATAATTTGCATCAATCAGTCTCTTAGGTACAAACTTTGAAAAAAACTAAAATATTACAGAAAGTTAAACGTTTACAGAAAAATAGTCTTATCAAAAGGTGAAAATTAAAGAGAAATGTTGTCTGTGCTTTGCCGCGTCCACTGGCATGAAATATATGCACATGGAAGTGAAAAAATTGCATCAAATTCACCCCCCAAATTCAAAATATTAACTTTTCTCTATTAACTGTTCCCACCTACAAAGTAAAAATTATTATAACTCAGAAATAAATCTGTTTCTCGTTCTGAAGGCTTATCTCCATTACAGACGCAACTGTAGTCGCATTGCAAATTTGAAATTCAAATCCGTGGCTCTTTTTATAAAGTCCACATGAATTATGATTGTTTTTTACTTATTTCAATGCTAAAAGGAAATAGGTGAGCCTTAAATTGAAAATTCATTACTTTAATCGTAATCATTGTTGGAAAATACTAATATTTAAAAATCTTAAATTTCATCAATTTGAATGCTAAAAGGCCTATCTCGATTACAATATAAATAGGCTAGATTCCAATAAAAGGGTCATTTTTTGACAAAAAATTTAAATTTGAGCTTTTTAGATTTTTTAAAATTTCAAGACCCCGCCTATGAGAATTCTAGGGCATCAAGGAACCTCTGTGTCAAGTTTGATGAAAATCTGACGCAAACTGTGGATTTGTATAGAGAACAAGTATATATATATACATACACTCATTTTTATAGATATAGATTTATTTATTTATTTATTTTTCGGATCTCGAAAACGGCTCTAACGATTTCGATAAAAATTTGTATTCAGATAGAGTTTCGGTTTCTGAGTTCATCTACGTCGGCGTTTTTTCTGTAAAAACGCGAGTTTTCACAAAAAACCCCGTTTTTTTTTGTGCCTTCATTGAAAGTTTGAGAAGCTTTTATTGCGCCATTTTCTTTATGATTACTTTCATTGTTACTTAACAATTGAATTTCATATTTAATCACATCAGCGCGAGTTTAAATTTTATGGTATTTGGCAACGTTAAATTGTTATTGTTTTTTGAAATGTAAAAGCTAGGCTTCACTAGATAAGTGCCTTATACAGGCTGTTTCATTTATTCTAGAGCCGCTATATAGACCGCTATATATAGGGACCTTAATTTATTCAAAAGCCATGGGATAAAAGCAGTGGTTATTGTCCACAGACATCTATTGAATTTTATGGTAACTTACACGATATAAAAATCGGATTGTTTTACTTTTCAAATACGATTTCAAAATTGAGTATAAAAGTGTTACAGTCAGTTTTCAAATTCTTTTTTTCCTCCTCAAGAGTGTTTAGTAAGATATTTCAGGTAAAAAAGCAATAAATACGAAACTTAATTTTCTTAAAATATTAAGTTTCGGAACAAAATTACATCTAATATCTTTAAACTAACAATTCCTGTATATATATATTTCGGATCTCGAAAAAGGCTCTAACGATTTTGATAAAATTTTGTATTTGGATAAAGTTTTGGTTTTTGAGTTCATCTACATCGGCGTTTTTTCTGTAAAAGCGCAAGATTTCACAAAACCCCCCGTTTTTTGTGCCTTCATTTAAAGTTTGACGAGCTTTCTTTCGCAATTTTCTTTATGATTACTCTTATTGTTACTGTTTCATAGCAACCACGTTTTATTATAACAATGGATTTCATATTTAATCACATCAGCGTAAATTTAAATTTTTATGGTATTTGGCAAACGAGTTTTGGCAACACGTTGGAATTGTTATTGTTTTTGAAATTTAAAAGATATCGATCAAAATTAATTTAGAATTGGATGTGTTCCGCGGTTGTCCGATAATTAAGTCGTCGGACTCGTAACCGGAGGGTCCCAGGCCAATCAAAGATCCACCGTCTTCATTAATGGTGGCTGGGGGACGTTAAAAATGTTCGTGGTCATAAAATCCTCCAAGTGAAACGATACCTCTGGGGGGGGGGGGAAGCTGACCAAGGGTTTGCTAGGCCCTTGGGATTGGTTCAAAAATGAACAGAGCGCTCTTCAGGGCCCAATCCCGGTTAAACCACGAGTTGTGGTATGTACGGGGGGAACCTTGGAGTGTGAAGTGAAATGAAAGTCAAAACCAACTGGAACCAAATGCGTACTGGAGAACAGGGACTCTGCATCAAATTTTATGAAACCCTCCCGCGTCTTCGGCGCCAAATGAAATGAAATCGAGTTTGATTTTACGGTGAGCATGGATTAAATAAGGTTGTGTTTTTTAAAACAAATTACGGCTGTTTTAAATGCGTAATTGCAACCAAAGGCTTAAAAATGCTTTTCAAGTTTATGTAGATAAGTACTTCGCATTTAAAAAAAAACACGAGTTTACAAACCTCTTTTTTTTTAACCGAGCGGGCTCGGTCCCCTGGTACTGTAGTCATTATAGTCAGTACATGTTATAATAATGTTTTCAGAAAATTACAGTTATTTACTTACAATTTTATTCATCGTACATTTATTTCCACATTTATTTATCAATTTCTCGTTAAAGGTATACATTAAAAAAATTATTTCAAAAATATTTTTTCCAACGATTTATCGACCAAGTTTTGCCAATTACGGCCGATTATTCCATACATCCCTAGCTTATAGTTACAGCTCTGCGGTAAAAAGTCCAATAATGATGATCGTTCATAATGTCACTTAGCTGTGGCATTATAAATGTTCTGCGCCCTTGACTGTCGTCACAAAAGAGTTTCAATACGTGAAAAGAAAATATTCTCTTTCATTTTACGCAAGAACGCGACATCTCAAATCAATATTTCATAAGATGTTGAAAGGGAATTGCTGTATCAAGCAAGATTTCAGGAAAAGAACGATGCAGCTCCTTAATAAGTCAATGCATTATTATGAAACTAAAGTGCTCTTATTACAAGGCAAGTAGGCAAGTACTGTTTTCATACACTGTAAAAATAGATGTTTTTACAGTATAAGACAACTAATTTTACAGTAATAAACTGTAAAATTGCTAATTTTACAGTAGTAGAATGTATAATTGTTAACTTAGAGTAATAAGCTGTAAAATTGCTAGTTTCACTGTTTATTACTGTGCATTTTACACTTTTAAACTGGAACCTATGCTGCCAGTATTATACTGCTGTTTTTACAGTATAATCCAGTAAGGCTCGACCGATGCATCAGTCAGGCCGATGCATCTGCGAAGATGGTTGAAATTTTTTCCATCGGCCATCGGCATCAGCCGCCGATGCTAACTTGGGAAAAACATCGGCCTGTCGGTCTCAAAAGCATCTAAATGCCGATGCTTGGCCGATGTTTAAAAAAGAAAAGTTTTCTTAAGAGGAAATTCTATATTTTCTCTATTTTTTACACAATTAAAAGTACGTTCACCATGTGGCTTAAAATCGGGCAACGGGACCAAAACAGTTCTGGGTTTTGGAATTTTCCGAATCGGACAGATATCGAAATTTTCATTTTTCTTTTCTTTCTTCTTTTTCTGTGTATGTGAATGTAATGCTTTTTTTTTTCTTTTTAACTTCAAAAAAATGTTAGCCAGGTGAATTTGGCAAACACATTTGTTTTAAGAGAAAAAAGGATCTATATGTTGTAAAATTTCGAGGAGAGACCCACCACTGTTATGTGATAAGATTATTATTCTCATTTTTTTTTCTTCTGAAATCTAATATTGTGTTATTCAATTTTAAATTATCCAGCCTTGAATTGAATATTAAAGCTGTTGCGATTTTCTCTTTAAGTCATATTCATTTCAGCAGGAGTGCCTATCCGTGAGGGCCATGACCTATACTTGCCCGTCTTATTTTTAACAGCTGGGATGAGGGGAGCTTATTTGAGTTTTTTAGCTTTTATTTTGATCTCCGTGGTATTTGAATTTGTGCTCCGCCATTGCTCTTGGGAGAGGGGGCAACCTTGTGTTTAAAGAAAAAAAAACTTTTTCCATTGATTTATCCTTATATTTCTTGACCATGAAGCTAGAAACTAACAAGTATTTATGTGTATGCAGAAATTTGATCACTCCCCTCCCCCAAAGGCGATGGCACACCCTCTTCAAATACTACGGAACACCCCCCCCCCCAATAAAAACTGCCAAAAAAATAAGGAGACTGCCAATTTGGCAGTCTCATTATCATTATATTGAAAATTAATGAAGTTTTATAAATAAAGCTTCTCGCATTTTACCATTTATGAAAATTTATTAAAGCTTTACTAATATTTTAAAGATACTTTTACTACATTATTTTACTACTAATGTATTAAAAGTATTATATTTCGTATTTTAAACCTTTATTAATCATCAACGAACAGCACGGCGCTCGCCGAATGTTGCCAAAATGGTTGTCCCCTCACAAAACGTAAGTACTGAAAGAAGTTCAGACCGTACGTGTTAGCTCTTTGCTTTCTATGGTATTATTTCGATTTTGGTGCTTAACATTACTAAAAAAGCACCATAGAAATTTCTGATAGCAGCAGTGAATCAGACACTGCCGAACCTACAACTTACTAGGAAAAAGAAAAGGATGCATTGAATGAAGATCCAATTTACAGTTTCTATAGTCATGTCGTTGGAACTAAAAATATCGATAATTTTATAGGAGTTTTGACAAGTACCGCCCAGCAGATACCAAATCCAGCATCTTATTTTTTTCGCCATCTTTGCTGCATCTTTCCTTGTTATTTATAAAACACGATTATATTACTCAGTTGTCTCCAATTTATGATATTTGTCTGAATTGAAATTAAAAAATCGATTAATCAAAAAAAAAAAGTAACAAGCACATTTGGAACATCGGATTGCAGCTAAGAAATTATCTACATGACTACACCCAGTACAAATGGTACGAATGAGTTCTCAACTTACTACTTTTCTTTCTCTCTCTCTTATACAGTTTTTGAGGGACACAAGTATATGCGGGAAAATCTAGTAAACACTAAAATCGAGTGGTAGTAAAATAGAAAATTAGGCCAAAATCTAAATGACTTTATTTTAATGATTTCAATTATCCTGCATTCGTAGAAAAAAAGTAGAATGATATGAATATATGACCCTTCAAATTTCTTATAAAACATTTATTTTTCTTATCTTTATATATGACCCTTCAAATTTCTTATAAAACATTTATTTTTCTTATCTTTTGATTTTTTCCCCCATCGGCCATCGACGTCGGCCATCGGAAGAGGAAAATAATCGACAATCGGCCAACTTTGAACAATCGGTATCCTCCCATCGGCCAAAAAGTGCCATCGGTAGAGCCATATAATCCAACTAATGTTATGGTAATATTGCTAATTTTACAGTAATAAACTGTAAATTGCTAGTTTTAGAGTAATAAAAGGTACAATGGCTAGTTTTAGAGTGATAAACTCTACAATTGCTAGTTTTCCAGTTTATTACTGTGCTTTTGCAGTTTTAAACTGGAACGTCTGCTGCCAGTATTATACTGTAAAACCAACAGCTCTATTTTGCACTGTATAAGTTCCGAAGATTAGGGGCATTGTCAGTAAAATTCCGAAATGGATTTGACTATTGCAACATCTGAATATTTCACATGTGTTAGGAGCAAGAACGGAATAGATCTAATGCATAGAAATTAAGTAAACATAGGTAGAAGTACATTTCATCAACAGTAGGACGGTCAATATTCCGTTATACCTAGAATGGCCGAAAGCAGTCAAAATGACCGACCGTCCTTGAAACAAGCTGTAAAGCTTGTACTGAAATGTATTTGGGCAAGAAAGGTATTTTATGTTAGTTCTGATATGAGTTATAACTTATACAGTTAAACTTGAAATATTTAGTAGATAAAACATATATGAAACATATTTTAAACATTTTTCTGGTACACTTAGTTGAAACCCGATAGCAGGAATGTGACGTACGCCTTCTGAAAACAACAAGAAAACTTTTAAAACTCTGAGCAGGCAAATATTTCTCGATAAAAAGTATGACTAAAGGTCACATAACTAAGATCACTACTTTTCTTGCCTTTCGTATTTGATAATCCAATAAAAATGTAAACAAAAGAAACACTCGGTCATTTTGACTGTTGTCTGCAGTTTTAGATACATTTGAAATTTGATCCAGAACAAAGATATAAATGGATGAAATTTTTTCTTGAAAAATGTTCTTCAATATTTAGGCAAAGTCAAGCACATCAAAATATTTAGAAAAAAAAAAGAAGAAAGAAAGAGTATTTTAAATTCGTTAATGGTAAAAATGACCAACCTGGCCGTTCTAGTGTTTGTCACTAATTGTTATTATAGAGGCAAATTCTAACCATAGCATTAAATATAAAAACCCAACCTTCTAAGCCTCTCTCTGCTTGCTGGAAATGCGTATCATTTTACTGAATACAAATTAGAGTAACTTATGCTTTAAGCTTATTCCATAGATTTTGCCCTTTTTTCGCTACAAGTACTCTCTGTGGATATCACAGTCAAAATACTCGTCAATAAATCCTTTCCTTCTCTCATATCCTTCCTGAAAAGGATGAATTTTTATCTCCTTCTCCTTATTCTCTTGAAGAGGATAGAGGAGTGCGTAAGGAGTTCAGGACAGATTGAGTGGCTTCCTGCACAAAAGATCACAGGCCAAGAAAAATAATTTTTATTCATCGTCAACCTCAGTTAAGATGGCACGCTTTATAGAGTCTCAATGGAATAACGGATTGCAATGAACTCTTCAACTAATTACGATAATCTTTTAAGTTCATCATATTTTTCTAACTTATCGCAGATTTTTTTTATTATTACGTATGTTTAAGCAACTAAAAACCATTAATATTTTAATAGTACGTAAATACGATGCTTAGCCCATCAGTCTGATAACCCCTCTAGTTATTTGTATTTCTCTCGAAGTTTCAAAGAGCAATAAAAAATATACACTCATGTCCAAAATTATCTTCACATGCACAAAATTAATGATATTCAATGAAATGTCCGATTAATGTGATCCATTTTTGCGGAAAATGTGATCAGCATTATTAGCATTATTCAATGTGATTTTATTGTGATAGCATTATTCAATGTGATTAGCCTAATTAGCATTATTCAATAAAAAGCTATCAAACTCGTCTGTGATATGCAAATGTAGGCTTACGTCACCCGATACGTAATCAAGCGCTTTGCGCAAACAGAGTAACTTGGTGAATCTCTGCGATATAAAGTTTTATTTCAGTGTGTGATAAAATCGGTTTGCTATGGCTTCGAAGTATCATTTGGAAGACTGAATGAAGTGGAGACTCATCGGCCGTTTAGAAGCAGGACAGCCTATCACGGAAGTAGCCAGATGCCTGAACATTTAACGACTGATAGTCTCTACATTATGGAAACAGTTTCAAAACGAGCGAATTAATGTAAGAAGGGCTGGACAAGGTCGTAAATGAATGACAACTGCTGCCGAAGATCGATATTTAGCACTAACTGCCCGTCGTGATAGGAAATCTACTGCTCACCATTTAGCTTCAGACCTTGTAGCCGCCACTGGAGCTGCTGTATTACGGGAAACGGTATACAGAAGGCATAATGATACAGGTCTTTATGCCAGAAGGCCGAGGGTATGTGTTTCACTGTCCGCACGACGTAAGAGGGAACGTCGGAATTGCTGCAGAGCACATCAGAACTGGAGTGAGCACCAATGGCCCCATGTTCTGTTTACTAATGAGCCGAGATTTAGTTTTACAGGTAATTCTAGACGGATTTACATGTGGAGGAAGTTAGGAACACGAAATTATCCTTCAAACATTATGGAACGTGACCGTTTTGATTGTACAGGTGTGATGGTATGGGAAGGAATAATGATGAATGTACGTACGCCCCTACACGTTTTCGACAGTGGATCTGTGATCGGCGAAGGGTGCCGGGATGCAGTGCTAGAGCCTTATGTCAGACTTTTCAGTGGTGCATATGGACCTGACTTTTTATTTATGAACCATAATGCTCGTCCACATCCAGCAACGCTCGTTGACGTCTTCCTCGAAAGTGATGGCATTGAGCGAATACCGTAGCCAGCAAAGTCTCCCGATCTGAATCCGATAGAGAACTTATGGGACTACCTTGGAAGAGCGGTTGCACGCAGAGCTCATCCTCCTCGAACTGAAAATGCTCCGAAGACGGAAGTACTTGAAGAGTGAGGCTTAATTCCCCAAACTGTGGTTAAGAACGTCATTGCCCGCCAAAACACGTTGTGATATGTGTATACAAGTCACGGGAGATCATATCCCGTATATTAAAATCGTAATGCTTAATTATGTTCTGCGTTGTTCCTTTTTTTTCTGAAATCGTTTTTTCACATTTTATTTCCATTTTTCATTATTCATGCTACAATGTTATATTATGTGCAATGTCCTTACGCTTTCCCTTTGTTATTTATGTGTCATAGTGCTATGTAACATTCCACGAAACATCACAAGTTCATAGTTCAGTTTCTGAGAAATCCATGAATTTATGCATGTAAAGATAATTTTGGACATCAGTGTACAAAAAACTTTAATGCATACAGTATAAAAGAACATATTAAATTACGCATTACAAATTGTTTCGTTTTTAAAGCCCATAAGCCCATTTTTAGTACCCCCTCCCCCCCTCTTCCTCCCGTCCAAAAATAAAAAAACAGCTAAAACTGGTTATTCAGGTGGGGGGGTCAGTCAAAATTTTTTTCTTTTTTAATTTTCTTATAGAAAGGCAGGGGGGGGGGGTTCTGTAAGGAAATCCTCCGCACTAAAAATGAATGTTATTTTTACAGTATTACACAGCTAATTTTACAGCAATTTTACAGTATTAAACTGTAAAACTACTAATTTTACAGTAGTAAACTGTAAAATTGCTAGTTTGCATTTTATTACTGTGAATTTTACATTTTTAAACTAGAACCTCTGCTGCTAGTATTACACTGTTGTTTTTACAGTATAATACAGCTAATTTTATGGTAATAAACTGTAAATTGTTAATTTTACAGTAATAAACAGCGAAATTGCTAGTTCTACAGAATTAAACTGTAAAATAGAACTGTAAATTTAGAAAATACATTCACTAACCATGTAGCCCTCCTTTGTACCCTTTTCAATAAATTAATATATTTCTGAAGATAAAGAGCCCAAAAAGTGGCTTTACCGTTAGATTTGGAGTTTCATTTTCAAAAGTAAGAAACACCTTTTTAATTTATGTCGCGGTTAGCCACCAAAACTTTTGAAAACATATCCTTCTCCTAAAATTTTGCATCGGGCTTCCCACTGATAAGAGCGACACAAATTCCCGCGAACTCTACCTTCAAATATATCTCCTTGTTTCCATGGTAACGGGAAAAGCCCTCCACAGGTGCGGGAATGTCGTTTCCACGAACAAGCTGGTCGTTCGATCGGCAAACAAGCTCTCAGAGCTCACCTATCAGAACCTTTCAAACCCTCCGCAAATATTGAACAAGGCTCTGCTGAATTTATTAAAGCTTAGGACTAGGATTACATAAAGGCGACGAAATACTCCAGAAAATGGGATTTCATTTATTATTATTATTTTTTTTTTTTTTAATATTCTATGCATGGAAGAAATATATTCAAAGTGGGGATGAAATAAGAAATTTTTATTCGTATATTAAAAAGCAGATGTGGATCCCACATTCCTTCCTTGTACGACTATTAAGTAATTGCTGCATTTTAATACGAGGGTTGCTTTTTTTCAACCTCCGATAGGCTTTAAACGGATTCCAATAAAAAAAAAAGTATTACCAAAAGTAAGGTACAATGGTCTACAATTCTCTACATAATCACCTTGACGATTGAAGCATTTGTTATATCTGTGAACAAGTTTTATAATAGACTCCTTTCAAAATTTTGCCGCCAATGATTGGAAGTGAGTTGTGATGGTGTCTTTGGGTTCTACGCCACTTTCGAAGCACGATGATTTTTCAAATCCCCAATTAGGGATCTCCAAGCCATGCTTCAGTTCAGGGAACAGATGAAAGTCACTTGGCGTTCGGTCGGAACTTCATGGTGAGCGTTCAGAAATGTCCCATTGAAATTGCTGAATGAACCGTTGAGTTACACGAGCGCTATGATGACGGGCATTGTCATAGATAAATATAAGAAATCAGAACGCTTCTTAGTTTGTTTCGAATAGCCCGACGTAAGCGTCGCAAAATTTCACAATAAGAATCTGCAGTAATTCGTAAAACACTTGGCGGGAGAATCAATAGTGACAGCCATGTTTATGTGACAGAAGCTCAACAGAAAATGACATGTTTGACTCGCCGGTGACAGATTGTGTAGAAGGGGAGATGCAGAGTCACCTACTATGCACACCGGTCATCTGCCGCATGCCTGGCGTTCATACTGTGCGATCGGAAGTTAAAAAAAAAAACCCCTCGTAGTTCAAAAGTATTGGTATGTGTACGCATGTACGCTAGTTAGAAGGAATACTTTTTTATTTATTTTTTAAGATCCGTTCTTTTATGTATAAAAGTATTGTAAACATAGAGAATGGCCCTTTTAATGTAAAAATGTTGATGTTTTTGCTATCGTCTAAAAATTGAAATTACCTCAAAACCATAGAGAATATGTATAAGGGGCCAAAATGAAATATTATAATGACTTAGAGTGAGTAAAAAAAAGAAAGAAAGAAAATATTTTAAATAACTGTTCCCCTAGTTTGTTGCAAACCGATGCTTCAAAGAACTTTCAGAAATTGATTTTCCAAACATCGACAATTTTAAAGTATCGACAATTTTAAAGTTCATTCAATGAAAATTTCGCTATATATCACTAAAATGACATTTTCGACGTTTGTTTGTTCGAGATTCAAGTCCGATCAAGGAAAAGCAGAACTGCTGTTTGAATTTTTGGTACGGCTGACTTGGTTGTTTTCATTTGAAATCGTCTGGCCTTGTAGAAGGTCCTGGTAGAGCTGGGATGTTCTTCTTCCAGGGAATTTTCCTCCCATTTGTCTACTACAGTAGAGTCATTAGATCTAGTAGTCGATTGCGGCTAGGAAAACATAGTTGTTTTGTAGAGAATTTGGTCAAATACGTTAATGGCTTCATGTTTTTAGGCCTAAGCTTATTTAAACCACCTTTAAAAGCGTGATCTGAAATTACATGAGAATTAAAGGGGTAGATTAACGCTGCTTTGGACTCGGAGGTGGCTTGTAAAATGTTTTTGCATTGTTTCATGGCAGATTAGGGGAGTAAATATTTGAATTGTTACCTTGCTCACTCCAAGCACTTTTTTTAACACTTAAGGCAAATACTAAGAAATTCACACGTAAAAGGAAGTAGTGTGGGGTCCATACCAGATTTTTAAATTTATAACGTTGTTCGAATGTTAGTTGATTAAAATTTTCATTGAATGAGTGATGTTAGCTCAATTTATATGTGTTCCAACATTACTTGTTTCCTTTTCATAGATTGGTTTTAATCATTTGCATGCAAAACTGATAAACACGATTTATTTGCTAATAATAGTGATTACTTTAGAAGATATGATTTTGAAATTTGCATAATTTATAAAAGTGAAAGTTTATATCAAGTACCTATATTAATATATCAATTTACTTCAAATCCAATACCATAAGAACTGAAAAAATATTTTTTTAACACTTAAGGCAACTACTAAGAAATTTACACGTAAAAGGAAGTAGTGTGGGGTCCATACCAGATTTTTTTATTTTAATGTTAGTACTTGTTTACATCAAAAATTAATCTTAGACTAGGTCGCGTCTTGTATAACGGAGGTACAAACATGTCTTTTTTTTTCAAAGTCGTTCGTACAAGCATTAGTGTTTCTCGACTGGCTAAGTGCATCATGATGAAAATTGAATGAACAAGCTATTGATCTTCCTTGAAAAGCGAAAATCGAGTTCGGAAGGCTTTTGATGGAAAGTGTATTTCATTACTTATTTGAAGATGTTCATGGTTAGGTTTAAGAATCGAGTAGAAAGAAACATTATTTATGACCTGAAAGAGTAGGATAAAAGAGACAAGAGTATTTCAAATTAAAAATGTAAAATGTTAATAATATTTAAGCTTATTGTTTTCAAAAATTTTCTGAAGAATTCAGTTCATTTTCCGTAAATTTGCAAATTTCTCTATTTTGAAAACATCGATGTTTTTTGGTCGATGTATCAATACCATCCATGTCTTTGATTTCTAACATCGATGTTTCCTAACATCGATATTTAGTCATCGATGTCGCAGCCCTATTCCAAATTTCTGAAATTTTACTTGTCTAGTTACAACATACTTTTTTTTGACTGAATTAATGTTTTGCTTGTGCATCTGGTTGTGATAAGTGCTTGATAAATTTAAATTACGTAATAAATATCCGTTCTTTCCCAAACACATTCAAAATAAATGTATGACTAAATATGCTTAAGTATGAAAAAGTATCAAACATACGACCCAACGATGCATAAAAGAAATCATTCGATTACTTTAGCTATATATAGATTTTGAAGAAAAAAACGGGGCAGCAACCATTTGTTTCCATCTTCAACTAGGTTAATGCTTTTTAAAGACAGTTAGTTAACCTGCGTGTTGCAATTGATGACTGTATCGATCGCCCATGGACGAGATGAGAATGCATTAGAAACGATAACGGCTCAGTAACAAAAAATATGACAATCAAGAAACGTTACTAAGCGAATCGTGTCTAAAAATACTACTATTCGCGTTTTGATCAGAATTATATTTTATTAATTTTTTAAAAGAGTTTAGCAAAGCGTTCCAAGGGCGGATCCAGAAAAATTCCAAGGGAGGGGCGATTGGTTTTTTTTCTATTTGCCCCCTTTTTTTACCACATATCCTGGTTAGCACATGTTTGTTACAAATATTTCGGTCTTCAATTTCGAAAAAATTCCAGACTACAGCCCCGAATCTCAACCACTTCTCATAGTATTATCGAAGATCAAATTAAAATTGCCTTTTTTGAACTTCCAAGTCGAAAAATTGCTACAGAAGAGTCCCTCAAGGGAGGGGCGATCGCCCCCATCGCCCCTCCCTTGTATCCGCCACTGAAGCGTTCAGACATGAAATTAATTTCTTGATCCATGTCATTACATATTTGCAATGTACATGTGTATGCAAAAGTTTCAGTAAATAAAGTCAACCCTGAACTAGTGAGGGGATTTTTATGTATGATAGCTTAAGCAGGACCGCGGAGAGCCAAGACCAGTTCCTTGTCAGTGTAATAGTCGAGTTCCTTCCATAAAACTCATGCTATTAAGATTTCAAGTCGGGTTTCCTAAGGACCATTCTCCTAGTTTTCGACTAGGTTGACATGGGGGGGGGGGGGGGGGCTATCGTCGGTTCTAAGAGCAATCATTAAAAAGAGCAACTTCACCACACGGTTTTTTTAGGGCAAAACTGATGTTAAAACTACAGAAAGGGTTTTTTTTTTGAAATAGGATAGAAGCACCCCTTTTAGGAGCATCTTAGGCCACTTTTAAAGAAAGTTTGAAAAAGAAAATGTATAGTAAACGATTGACTGCAGTGTATTTATTCATGCGAATATTATTATTTAGTATATTTACTTAGCTAGGTAATCATTTTAAAATATTGGGACAGAGCATTTTTGAATTTGAGTTAAGAATTACCAAACATTTTATCCCAATTTTACCAGTTATGGCCACCTCCGCACCAGTTTTGGCTACATTCATGTACCAGTTATGGCCACATCGATATAATTTCTTTAAAATTATGTTTAGAAGCTCAAGAACAAATTTAAGTACTATAATGTAATATAATGTTTCATTTGTACGTTAATATTACATTTTACATTTTATTTTTCAGTCAACTATTGGATAAAACTAAATGTCGGTTAATTTTATAAGTCACTTGTTGGTAACAGTTTTGTAAGATTTCTTTGATGTTTCATTTTTTGCATTTTTTTTCTTTCTCTTCTAAGAATATTTTGCCTTGATCAGAGGTAATTGCACAAGGTACTCTTTGAAAGCTTCTTTTTTTAGCCTACTTTCCCGTTAAAAATAAAAGAGACGAAAAAAGCATTAAAATTGGCTTAATGCATCTAAAAAATGTCGCCAAGTCCAAAAAATATCGCCAAGTTCAAAAAATATCGCCAAGTCCAAAAAATATCGCCAAGTAAAAAAAAGTCAAAAAGAAACAAAAAAATGAAATAAATATCGAAAAATTAAAAATTTGAAAGTAGGGTATTGAGATGGGGAATTTGTGTGTCGGTCGGTCTGTCGGTCTGTCGGTCTGTCTGTCCCCCCCTAATAACTTTTGAATGAACATTCCGATTTGGACAAACTTTTTTTTGTTGGAAAGATCTCGGCGAGTACAGCTCATTCCCATATTTGATTTTTCGATTTGAACAATTTTTGGTTCAACTTTGAGCCGTTCAAACAACCGGTCCCGCGATACTAACTTTTGAATGAACAGTCCGATTTGAACAAACTTTTTTTTGTTCGAAAGGTCTTTTCAAGGATACTTCATTCCCGTATCTACATTTTCGATTTGAACAATTTTTCGTTCAACATTGAACCGTTCAAGCAACCTTTCCCCACCTAATAACTTTTAAGTGAACCGCCAAACCCAAAAAATATCGCCAAGCCCAAAAAATATCGCCAAGTCCAAAAAATATCGCCAAGCCCAAAAAATATCGCCAAGTCCAAAAAATATCGCCAAGCCCAAAAAATATCGCCAAGCCCAAAAAATATCGCCAAGCCCAAAAAATATCGCCAAGCCCAAAAATTATCGCCAAGCCCAAAAAATATCGCTAAGCCCAAAAAATATCGCCAAGCCCAAAAAATATCGCCAAGCCCAAAAAATATCGCCAAGTCCAAAAAATATCGCCAAGCCCAAAAAATATCGCCAAGCCCAAAAAATATCGCCAAGCCCAAAAAATATCGCCAAGTCCAAAAAATATCGCCAAGCCCAAAAAATATCGCCAAGCCCAAAAAATATCGCCAAGCCCAAAAAATATCGCCAAGCCCAAAAAATATCGCCAAGCCCAAAAAATATCGCCAAGCCCAAAAAATATCGCCAAGTCCAAAAAATATCGCCAAGTTAAAAAAAAGCCAAAAAGAAATAAAAAGGTAAAATGAATATCGAAAAAATAAAAATTTGAAAGTAGGGTATTGAGATGGAGAATTTGTGTGTCGGTCTGTCGGTCGGTCGGTCGGTCTGTCTGTCCCCCCCTAATAATTTTTGATTGAACATTCCGATTTGAACAAATTTTTTTTTTGTTGGAAAGATCTCGGCGAGTACAGCTCATTCCCATATTTGATTTTTCGATTTGAACAATTTTTGGTTCAACTTTGAACCGTTCAAACAACCTGCCTCGCGATACTAACTTTTTAATGAACAGTCCGATTTGAACAAACTTTTTTTTGTTCGAAAGATCTTATCAAGGATACTTCATTCCCGTATTTACATTTCCGATTTGAACAATTTTTCGTTCAACATTGAACAGTTCAAGCAACCTTTCCCCACCTAATAACTTTTAAGTCAACCGTCCGAATTGAATAAACTTTTTTTTGTTCGAAAGATCTTATCAAGAATACTTCATTCCCGTTTTTAAATTTCCGATTTGAACAATTTTTCGTTCAACATTGAACCGTTCAAACAAGCTCTCACACCTAATAACTTTTGAATGAACAGTCCGATTTAAACAAACTTTTTTTTGTTCAAAAGATCTCGGCAAGGATGCTTCATTACCGTATTTAAATTTTCAATTTGAACATTTTTTTCGTTCAACATTGAACCGTTCAAACAACCTTTCCCCACCTAATAACTTTTTCGTGAACCGTCCGAATTGAATAAACTTTTTTTTGTTCGAAAGATTTTGGAGAGGTTCATTCCTATATTTCACTTTTCAATTTGAACCATTTTTCGTTCAATGATGAACCGTTCAGAAAAAATGTTAACATGAGCGCCTACGGAGAAATTTAAATTGAATGTTGATTCTGAACTTCAAGGCGGATTTCCTTCAAACTAACTTTGCAAGAAAATGGTTTTGTTAAATAATGTATTGTAAAGTACTTTTCTGAATAATCTTCTGTGAGGACTCTGATTCCTTTTCCGACAACGCAAACATGGCGGAAATGCAGGCTCAGAAAAAAGGACTGACTTGTCAGACGATTTTTTGTTTATTTATTTATTTGTTTTGTTTAATTTATAACTATTGTTTTTTTTTTTTTTGGCAGACGATTTTTTTTTGTTAACAAAAATTTTTCATTCACGAGAGCATTTTATTCTTTATTTATATTTATTAACTGGCAACGGATTAAAAATGAAATTCGAGACATTTTATAACGATTTTTTTTCTTTCTTTGATTAAATGTGTTTTGATGTTCTTTGTTCTTTTATTTATTTTTTTTTTCTTTTGAAAACGGTTGTGGAATTTTTCTACGGAAGAACTATGACAGTTACGTTCTTTAAATGGTGCGACAAAACTTTATTGACTCGTTTATTTACTTTTTACGTGTCTATTTCATCTGATGGGAGGGGTATATTTTGCTTTTAGAAATCAGCTTTAAGTGCTATAAAGGTATGTTTGACATAATTTTCAGTTTCAGATAATTAATAGAATATTGATCAGATGCTAGAATGCCGATATCGATGTACGGGAAAGTAGGCTCGTTTAGTTCTTGACAGAACTTCTTGTTTACCAGCTGTAACAGGTTTATCACCAGGCCATAAAAGAGAATTTCGGATATCAGGAATAATTCACACCTATTCACGTTAGAGTTAAAAACGTGCACGTTTGCTGCATTTTTTTATTTATCGTCTGCTAATTTTAGCTTTTTTATAAATCATAATCTCTGTTTTCAAACTAATGTTTTGGTTTTGGAAATAAATCCTTCAATTCTATTGGATGTATTACCAGCGCTTTAAAAATAAAACCTGGAGAATGGCTTTATTTTAGTGGCAGGATAATGACATTTTCATCATTAAAGGCCCAGGCTAGTCCCAGAATCATATTTAAAGTAAAGAACGTTATTTTTCTCTTCTAACCTCGTAACTCAATTGCACAGTACAAGTAGAATTACTCTAGGAAAAACTAAATGAAGGATTGATTAATTTAAATAGGATAACATCGGAAAAAGTATTTCAGACAAATAAAAAAATAAAAATGCTTTCTAGGTCAAATAATTTTTGTGTTATCCTTCGGAGATATGATAGTGTTAGGTTTTTATAGAGTAACCCATACTTCAAATTATTTTATTTACAAACAATTTTAATAATGAATTATGTGGCCAAAACTAGTACATCTAATAGATTTCATGCTCCAGTTTTGGCCAACCTCTATTAAATATTAAAAATAACTATTTTTAATGTAAAATCAAAATCGAACGAAAGCTTAGTTCATAAAAGCAAATGTCAATCAGTTTTAAGAACAATTTCAGTTTCTCGAAGTCAGATGTCAAAGGAATGGGAAAACCTTGTTCCTTAACAAAAATCTTAACAGTTATGAGCAAAGAACATATTCTAAAATATTTATTTTTCTTGAAAGTCACATATTCAAAAAAATGAACCAATGAGGTTGCAAATAATAAAGAAGGGTTTGTTTTTGTTGTAAGATTTTACCTGATTGGTTATATAAGTATAAAAAAATAAAATATTGGAGAAATTGACAGGAAGTGGCCATAACCGGTGTAGTGGCCATAACTGGATCATCTAACCTATCGACTTATCAGGTATTAAATTTGGTGTATTATATGCAAATCTGAATGATTGAACAATAAAAGGAGGATTTTGTTAAGCTTCATAATAACCTTGGTTGACCATCAAAAACCTGTGATATGTTTCAAGAGCAGAGCTTGTCTTGCAGTTGCTCGAAAATATCGGCAATCGTCATCCGCCTAAAAGTTCGCCTCAAACACAAGAACAAATTACTCAGTATTTTCTGGGCCCATCTGTTAGGTCTGTTGATTGGCGACCCCATAATAGCTATTAGATTCTCACAGGTGGCATCGTATGGTGGTAGAAGCGTCATGGCACAGTAATTTTCATTCCTATGCAATGGGTTTCTCGGTAAAAATTAACGATATTATTGATGACTAACAGTTCTTAAGCATAATAAAATCACGTATTTTCCTTTTCCAATACAAAGTACCCTCGTGCTTCTTCTAACTTTCGTGCGGGCTGACGGGGCCCCGCTCTGCTTATTAATTTTGAAGGGACTCTAACATTGCCACCAGTGAAATTAATAATATATTAAAGTTGTTAATATTATTTTGTTTAAAAAATTTATATTACTATTTTTTAATTAAAATCTTGAAGGCTTGTATGCAAATGCATATCCAATTACAGTTGACGTTCGATTTTATGAGCTTCTAATTTATGAACATTAACGAATCTATGAACAGCTTACCGGTCCCAAAGTATCTTTTCTAGAAACTACGATTTCACGAACTTTTGGTTTTACGAGCCCCTTTCTTAGTCCCAAGCTGCACGTAAAATCAAGTGCCAAGTACGGATTTTTGAACTTCAGTCAATTTCTGCTAAAAGTCGAAGTATAACCTATTAAGGCTCTTGCGACATGCAACCTAATAAAATCAACCATTAAACTGCTAATAGTAGATAAGTACACAAAACAATGGACAAGACAACCAGAAATTGAAATCGAAAAGTTTTTTTTTGGAGGGGAGGGGGGGGGGAGCTAAACAGCGGATTAGAATTTGATCTAAAGGTTCTCGTAGCAAGGCCTTTTCCTCGCAGCTGATTCGTTGCACTGCTGAAAATTTCAGCAGTTATAACGTGAGTGCTATAGTTTTTTCAGCTCCCCAATAGTTTCAGTCCTTTTGATGATATTTACATCAGCTTTCAATTATTTACAAAAGTCCCTCAGCAGAGGTCCAAGGAATAGTTTACCCATTTTATCTATCATTCAAGCGAATTAAACACATATGTTGAACTAAGGGGATTTAAACTTTTTACAAGACAGTAGGAATTAACTTACCACCAAGCTCTGTTTAAGTACCCACCTTCCAAAAAAAGGTAGGACCAAAAGTTAAATGAAATATTTTCAATAGAGTAAAAGAATTTCCTTTCTCGAACCCCACTCTTAGCTCATAAAAACTACCTTAATATTACGTTAACAAATTAAAACAAATTGTCTTATAAAAAGTTAATGTTGATTTAGTTACACTTAGCTACTTTAGGAAGATTATATAACTGTTTTTATAAGTTTTTGTTATACGTGTAGGGTCAGTTGGGGTAAACGCAAAACAAGGGGTAGTTATAACCAAACTTCTTTACCAAAATTTTGGTAATTTTTGAAAGTAATCTATTACTGAGTGAATTCTAAGCAACAATACGAAGATTATGAGATGATTTCCGGGTGTTATCAAAAAACTGTATAGGCCTCCGTATAGTTTTAACTTGACACTGCAAAAAAAAGTTGTTGCTAAAATTTAGTGATTTTACATCTCCATCCCTCCCCCAGCAATTTAAGAAATTTTATTTAGCCCATAGATTCTGTACTCTGGAGTAAATGGAAGCAAGTAAGTTTGTCATCTGTCTGGTAGTTTTGGAAGATGTAACTTTTAAGTAAATCACTTTTTTGTGCTTTAAATTTTTTTTCTAATAATTTTATTCTCTTGATAATTTTTCTTTTTAAGTAATGTCAGATTTCATTCCGAGGAATCAGCAGGTCACGTGCAACCTAAGCCATAGGTTGAGTATCGTTAGTGCAGAGCTTCTTAAAGCTCTACACAAATTCTGTATATGGGCGATTCTCTGTAAACTCGTCATTTTTCACACGAAATCTGTCCGAGCACGGTTTTTTGAAATGTTCGTATAATTATAATACTATTCCTCAGAAAATGAATCTATTACTTTAGTTTGTAAGAGGGCCAATTGAAGTTTGTGTTTTTCTGATAAATCATGATAGGGGGTAAGTCCCTCGCCTAGTATAACTAGGCAGGGGACTGTGCCAGGTGACTGTGTTTTTGCTCTTCGTTGCGTAATATCTGCAAAACTATTGGAACATAATTAGATACGAGACTACCTATAAATTCAGGCACAAATCATGAACATAATAACTAATATGTTTTATAATTAAATTAATTGACATTAATAAAATCACTTCCCAGAGGACTGTTTTCGCAACGACCCTGATACATACTTTCATCACAAATGTGGCTCTAAAACTAAGCAAATTAGCGTTTCAACACCGTTCTCGGCGATTTCGGAAAATTCACAATGATTACTTTAAACTTCATGCCAAACAAAATTTGCAAAAGTTATCGATTTTTCGTATTACAGCTGTAAATTTGTTGCAGGGGACTGTTTGAAAAAACTCCGGACAGAATTTACATGACAATTTTAGGTTTTAGAAATACGTAATTATACCTTATTTCATAAGAAAAATATAGCTTCATTATTCTACTTTTAGATATTAATTGCCAAATTTATGTAGTGTTAATAGGTTTTTGAAATACTACCTTTAACAGTTAGACTATGGGATTGGGACAGCCAGGGGACTGTGTTTTTGGTGCTTAGATAATTTCTAGAAAAATAAATTAAACTGTTATCACTCCAAATACAATTGGGCCACAAAGTATTAATGCTTTACTTGTATTAAGAGCGATAATTAGTTTATTACACTTTATTATTTTTAAAATACTCAGTCCGGACAGCCAATTACCAGTTTACAGAGAATCGCCCTTATATATGAAGTTTTGCAGTCTATGAAAACATGATGTTTTCTAGTATCCTTAGAAGCGAATAGCGTTATCAGATTAACAAAACTAATTTTTTCCTACTTCGCCCATATTATCTAACAACGCCTACCTCATTGAGAAATAAATCACTGCTTTTATTTATCCCTTATTCTCCGGGTCAAATGAAAAGAAGCTGAGTGCCTTTAAGCAGGATTTAATTGTCAACCAAACAGCCATAATGTAAAATTTTTCAAATACAACTACTCTTAAAAAGTATGACATAATGCATGGAATTTTGTGTTTAGTTCATCCAAAAGAGGAAGGGAAAGGTTCTTAATCTATCTTAAAATGAAACATTGGAATTCTGTTTCAAGTTATTCCAATTGACCCTACTACTTATTTTATTTCATAGGGATTTCCACATTTAGAGTGTTTTTTGTGAAACATTTGATTGGAATTCACTGAAGATTGATTCCATATTGAACTTGTATCCATAATTTCCAAGTACAAAATTCTCGACATTCAGAAAATTTTCAAGCATTCGAAATCTTTCATCAGACTTCAGTTCGACGCATTCGAGTTAAATAAAGGATCTAAGCAATTTCTAGCTACATTCTTTTTTTTTTTTTTTTTGCCGTTAATGTTATATTGTTACATAATCTAAAGAAGAAATATATCATTCATTTGAAATCACACCAAAAATTCAGGTGTGTTGTATACCATAATTGACATAATATACTTTATTTATCATAGTCCTAATGTAACTTTCTCCTCACCAAATATTGCATTTCTATTTCTATAGATCACATTTTTGTGCGTCGCAAGTTAAAGCTACTTTCGGGAATTATTTTGTGTGTGTGTGTGTGTGTGTGTTTTTTTTTTTTAATAGTACTCAGAGATTAAAATTAAATGTTCAGTTAAAGATGCAATTAATTACACAAATTAAGAAAGCAGTTTGAAAAGTCAAGAGTAAAAACAAGTTTCATTTTTTTAGAGTTTTAAATTTTTCTTTAAAATGTACACATGTACATCTTTTGTGCAAACATTAATAGTATAATTCGAAAAATATTTCGCACATGCATTGTTTGACACATCTTAAGTAGATGAATTTTTATTCGTTTTTTTTTTCTGCTGCCTTATAAAAACAGAATATTTACCTTTAATTTCACAAGAGCAATATTGTAGATTTACTATTCATGGAAGAGTCGCAGTTGCTGAGATCCTTTCACGAAATTTACACTAAGGTGCTCGCAATCTAAACAAAACATATGATTGGCTATTGCATATCATAACGCAGTTCGGAGATTTCCATTCGTTTATCCACGGAATCTCTCTTTCTGAACCCCATCAGGAGACTCACACACACCATATTGCACTCATTGCAGACGATTTGATCGTCGAACATCCAGCCGCAAGCGTTTCGAACGGCGATTTTTTTTTCTTTTTCTAATTCGTCGTGTATGCAGTGAGTGGTCGTCTCTATCTCACGAGGCTGCCATTGAGTTCCGAGCGCCATCTATCGATCGGAGTCGGCATGAAAGGAGGAAGAGGCAATTAAAAACAATGAGGCGCGGTACTCGAAAGGGGAGGCAACAAATTGGGGTCGTTGAAGAGGGAATCGATTGTTTTCACAAAAGCTCGCGTTTTCTCTTCATGGCGGGAAAAAAATGCTAAATGCTTTTGTTGGTCAATGGTGCAGGTAAGAGAAGTGAAGAGATAATCTGTCGCCTACTCGAAAAGCTTTTGAACGAACAAATAACTTTTGTCATTAATCTGCATCTCATAATATTAAAAATATTTTATAATTTTGATTAATATCACACTTATGATGTAATTAAATTTTCCAAATTCTCTCAGACGTGTTAGAGTTGAGGGAATGTTTCCGGTCCGCTATTTTCATAATAGGATTACAACAACGAATTATCTTGGCTTAATAGTGAACTCAGGTCTACAGAGTAAGAACAGATTAATTTGAGCTGTTGGAACTTGATGGAACTTAATGAAAAAGATGGAACTCAAAGTCAAGGGTTCTGGAGGGGGAAGGAAAGTTGACCCCCCCCCCTTTTTTTAAATTATTATTTTAGCATAGTTAGAACAGGAGAACGGAAGCTCTTCCACCACTGCGCTCTTTCAGCGAAGACGTGATGGTTAGATCGGTAAGGCGTTGGACTCGAAACTGGAAAGTTGGGGGCTTGATGCCAACCAGTCGAAGATCCTCTGTTTGAGCTAATGATGACTTTTACACATTGAGTTTGTCGTGGACACAAAGTCCTTCAATTTCTCGTTTCAAAGTCCTTCAAATCAAAGCGTCTGAAAGGTGCTGGATCAAGGTTGCGCTGCTTTTACTTCACCGTGGCCGAATGATAGTTTCTTTTCACTAAAGAAATCCGTTAACATTTTTCAAAGTAAATTTTATCTTATTTAGCTACTTTCATATTAGTTCATATACTACATTGGAAACTATTTCTTAAAGCAATCTCTTTCATGCCGCCAAACGTTCAGGCACGTTTTATTTAATCATATAAGACAATATTTTAGGAATGTGATATCATTTTAAATCTCTAAACTTAGTTTTTCCAGTACTTTTCTAGATAGTAAAGCTGGTTTGTAAGAATGAGATTCCGGAATTTTCAATACCAAAGTTTTTTTTTTTTTTTTTCACCCAATAGGGTCAGGTGAGGAAAATTGAGGATAAAATTGATTTTTTCTTTTATTTTCTTTGTTTGATTATACGCTAGAAAAAGACTTGAAATTAGACAATGAAATTTATTTTAATGAAAGTTTTGATACAATTTATATCCACATTGAACTTTTATGTAGTCTCTGTCATGGATACTTCAAATTGAGAATCTTTGCAACTATTTATTCTCGATAGTAGAAAAATAACAATTGTTTAAAGAATTTTTTAAAAATATTAAGATAAATATTTTTTTGGATAAAAAATATCAATATTTTTCAACAAATACATAGATTCTAAGCTCCTGCTCTTGGTTGCTTTACAACTAGTGAATTACAAAAAGTCGAAATACTGGACAAACAACTTACTTATCATTAAATTATTGTTGGGGAAAATCTAACCTGACAACGTCGTAATGCTGCGATTAGGATCTCTTTATGTTTCAAAATGTTCAATCTAACATTTCCTTCTTTCGTGAA
This sequence comes from Uloborus plumipes, assembly GCA_038373865.1. Lineage (NCBI taxonomy): Eukaryota > Metazoa > Arthropoda > Arachnida > Araneae > Uloboridae > Uloborus > Uloborus plumipes. The sequence goes on along the minus strand of JAXGGA010002392.1, from coordinate 84,387 downwards.
GCAAAAAAAAAAAAAAAAAAGAAGAAGAAGAGAAGAAAAAGAAGAAACTGCTCACGGATTTATACTGTTACGGAACACTAGCACGGAGAGAGAATCTGGTTGTTGTTTACACTGTATCTGCACTGCTCTAGTCGTGAAACACGTTTTACAGAGTTCATTGATTCGCGAATAGATGTGCTTTTGGTTTGGCGATTAATGCCGCCAAACTGGAAATTTGATGACAAAATTTTTAACAATATTTTAGTGATGAAAATTATTTATTATTTTAGCTATTTTTTTCATTGAAGAAACTTGTGAATTTCCAATTTTGAAAATTTTTTTCTCATCAGGGAGAGGGACTAACAAAATGGCGTTTTATCAACGTAAGAGATTAATAGAGATTAAGAAATTAATATTTCATGAATACAATAATGAGTACATATTATATTTTTAAATAAATGGGTTTACTTGAACCTCTTTCGTACCTTTTAAGCACATACAATCACAAATAAAAGAATATATTAACAGAAAATTTGAAAAATAAGAATGTAGGGGAGAGTGGTAATGAATGGGCCACTTTTTGGTTTTGAATGTTTGTAATTTTTTCTAACACTTTGTTTTAACTTTAAATTGGTGTTTTAGTTACTTTACTCATCTGGCTATCTAAAAAAATCATAAAAGTTAGATTAGCACCTGTCTATAATGAATTATAATAGAAAATAAAAATTTTGAAATTTGGCCCATTCAACCCCACCTATGGGGCTGAATGGGCCATCGAAGGTAATGAATGGGCCACTAAATGAATTCAATGAAAACATGTGGATTTAATCTTTTTTTTTTTGCTGAAAATAACAAAATAAATGTGGCACTTGACATGATGATACAAAATCATACTGATTTAGAATTATATAAACATCAAAACTGATGCAATTAAAATAAAACTGATGCATACCAATTGTAGCAGAAAAATGACTAAATAATGAGATTGTAAGAAATAAATAACATCAAATATATATAAAAAAAAACAGATAATACACACTATGATTTAACAAAATTTATATATTTCAAAAATAATATTAAAAATCACTTTCAAAAACTTCATCTTCATTTTTAAAGTTGTCAAAATTCAAAAAAAATTTTTGCAAAATTTACTGGACATCGGGAATAAAAAATATCTAACTTAAGTTACCAAGAAAGAAAATGAAATTGTACTGTGAGGAATATAATATGAAGGAGAGAGGGGGGCTTTTTCAAGCCGCGCACTGCGACCAGAGGTCTATTGTACTATAGGAATATAATATAGATCTGCAAATTATATTTAGAAGTTACTACAAACCTATTTTGACGACAGTAATCTTAATCTATCTATGACAGTCAGTTGTGTTTCATATTAATGCGAAAATCCAAAGAAAAGGAAGAAAAACAATATTTAGGTGGCCCATTCATTACCATGACATAGTGGCCCATTCAGCCCCACCTATACTTTTGGAATACAGTTAGGTTTTTTGAGTATATTGAATTTAGATAACATCAAAATACATCTTAAGATTAGTTTATAGATATGGAAAGACTAACTTATACATATGTATGCAGTGAAATACTTGGTACATTTTAGCTAGGAAATGTTTTACTAAAAAGGGAAAAACTTACTTTTCAGTCAAATTCTTGACCATGCCACTCTAGTTTGAAAATGGCTCAGCGCAAACGAATGAAAATTGGATGAGTTTAGTAGAACAAATAGCTACATCTATTGGTGGCATCAAAAAAAAATCATGCAAATACTTTTTCATATTTTGTTAGTGGCCCATTCATCACCATGGCCCATTCATTACCACTCTCCCCTACATTGTAAAGTTTATACTAATGTACAAAGCAATATTGAGTAATTTTATTTGAAATAGAATGAGGTGCGAGAAAACAAAATATTCTAGTTCTCCACCACCAGTTTTAAATATCATTTTACACTGAATATTTGAAATACACAGAAAACTTTCCGTCATTGTTTGCTCTTAAATGTCTTACGTTAATTTACTCTGCCATGATAACTTTGACTTTATAGACTTTATATATAAGGATCAAATAATTTGTATTCGTACGAATATGGTGTGGTACTATGTATTGGTAAGGCACACTTATATTAAAAGAGTTTACATCTAAATACCTTAGTCTTGATTTGTTTTCTTTAAATAAGTATAACCTTCATAGCTACGAAATTTTCAGGTACGTTATTCAAAACTGAAAAAACGTATAATGTTTTTCTTATTTGGTGATTGAGATTATATTAATTTTAAAATACTTACTGATAAAATATTATTTTTCGCTACCTTAGTCGTGAACCAAAATTATCGCCTCATAAAATAGTTGGTTTTTATGGTGAGGAAATCATATTTCATTGGTAGAAATTAACTACATGGATACAGTAAATTAGTTTACCGGCGGAGACATTAACTTTTTTTTCATTATTTATGCGATAAACTCTACTTTCAATAGATTCTATTCACCTGACATCGCTACAAGTGTTAACTGTCACTGAGGGTACTGTAGAAAACTAAGATCCAACTCTTTCGCTTCCATTAACATACGCATCCTTTTGGCAAAAGCTGTTCTTTCTCTAAAAAAACAAGAAGTTCTGTCAAGAACTAAACGAGCCTACTTTCCCGTACATCGACATCGGCATTCTCGCATCTGATCATTATTCTCTTGATTATCTGAGACTGAAAATTATGTCAAACATACCTTTTTAGCACTTAGAGCTGATTTCAAAAAGCAAAATATACCCCTCTCATCAGATGAAATAGACACGTAAAAAGAAATTAACGAATAAATAAAGTTTTGTCGCACCTTTTAAAGAGTGTAACTGTTACAGTTCCTCCGTAGAAAAAAATCTTCCATCGTTTTCAAAAATAAATAAATAAATAAATAAATAAATAAATAATAATAAAATAAATAAATAAATAAATGAAAGTACAAAGAGCATCAAAGCACATTTTATCAAAGAAAGAACAAAAAAGAAAAAAAAAAACCTCGTCCGTTAATAAAATGTCTCGTATTTCACTTTTAATCCGTTGCCAGTTGTTAAATATAAATAAAGAATATAATGTTCCTGTGAAAGAAAAATTTTTGTTACAAAAAAATCGTCTGCAAAAAAATAAAAATAATAATAATAATAAATAAAATAAAACAAATGAATAAATAAACAAAAAATCGTCTGCACGTTCAGTCATTTTTTTCTGAGCCTGCATTTCCGCCATGTTCGCGGAGTCGGAGTCGGAATCAGAGTCCTCACAGAAGATTACTCAGAAAAGTACTTAACAAACATTATTTATCATAACCATTTTCTTACAAAGTTAGTTTGAAGGAAATCCGACTTTAAGTTCAGGATCAACATTCAACTTAAATTCCCCGTAGACGCTAATGTTATTTTTTTTTCTGAACGGTTTAATATTGAACGAAAAATGGTTTAAATCAAAAAGCGAAATATGGGAATGTATGGGAAAGCCTCTCCGAGATCTTTCAAACAAAAAAAAGTTTATTCCATTCGGACGGTTCACTCAAAAGTTATTAGGTGGGGAAAGGTTGCTTGAACGGTTCAATGTTGAACGAAAAAAATGTTCAAATTGAAAATTTAAATACGGTAATGAAGTGTCCTTGCTGAGATCCTTCGAACAAAGAAAAAGTTTATTTAAATCGGATTGTTCACTCAAAAGTTATTAGGGGCGACAGCTTGCTTGAGCGGTTCAATGTTGAACAAAAAATTGTTCAAATCGGAAATGTAAATACGGGAATGAAGTATCCTTGAAAAGTTCTTTCCAACACAAAAAAGTTTGTTCAAATCGGACTGTTCAGTAAAAAGTGAGTATCGCGGGACCGGTTGTTTGAACGGCTCAAAGTTGAACCAAAAATTGTTCAAATCGAAAAATCAAATATGGGAATGAGCTGTACTCGCCGAGATCTTTCCAACAAAAAAAAGTTTGTCCAAATCGGAATGTTCATTCAAAAGTTATTAGGGGGGGACAGACAGACAGACCGACAGACCGACACACAAATTCCCCATCTCAATACCCTACTTTCAAATTTTTAATTTTTCGATATTCATTTTATCTTTTTATTTTTTTAACTTGGCGATATTTTTTGGATTTGGCGATATTTTTTAGACTTGGCGATATTTTTTAGATGCATTAAGCTACTTTTAATACTTTTTTCGTCTTTCTTTTATTTTTAACGGGAAAGTAGGCTAAAAAGCGGTTTTGTAAAAAATTTTTACTTGAAATGCTGTACAGCAGCGTTTCCGAACTTTTTTCTGGCTCACGTAACACTTTTTGTTGAACATTATGCTAAATTGTACCAATTGTGCATTTGGATAAATTTGTTATTGTGTGGGTTCACTTCTATACACATCAAAGATACAAATTTCATATTAAAGCATGCTTAAACATAATGCCGCTCTCAATGTAAACTTTTTGTAACAGGCACCGTGTGTGTATATTTCTTCAAAGTTTCATCTTTATCTACAATTTTGTCCTATTTCGTTTTCTGATAAATGATTTTAAATAAAAACATAAAACTAAGCCAATTAATTTATTTTCTTATGAGAATCAAAAAATGTAATTAAAGAAATCCAGAGATCGTAGTTCTTGTTTCAAAGAGCATTATTTTTCAAAATTTACTGATTACAAACGGCGAAATTCAAAACTGCAGCATAAAAACAATTTTCGACTGTCGGACTTTCTATCCTCGAATGTATATATTAATTATCTCTGCTATATGACGGAATTAATTGAAGTAATTTTTATGAATTATAGGAAAAAATGTTTCTATAATATTATACTTATTTTTATGTCCACCACGTATTTTTATGTGCAATTATTTTTCACGCACCACCAACTAGAAACTTTTGCACGCATTCCATAAGTTTGGAAACGCTGTTGTAAAGGAATGATGAACGATTCATTTGGTACGAAATGCTTTCTTCTTTCTCTTATTTTCCAGACTTAGGGCCATTTCGATCCTCATTAGAAAACAGATGAATCCTCAATCTCTCTTTATCACCTTTCTTCACATTTTTCACTCAATCGTTACTCTGTATAAGCCCTATGCTGCTGTGCTAAGCTCAAAAGTGGTATCAGCAGTCCAGCTCAAACTGAAATATTACTCTTTAAAGTTTTGCGTCACTATGTATATGATTCAAATAATACTTTTTCAGAATTTTTTGAAATATTTTTCCCGTTCTCAAATGACAACATACTATTGTATTTTGGTAAAATACGTCACAAAGAGCCACCTGATGTCGAAAGCTCAATTTTGTTAAAAAGTGCAGACACAACTTTCGTGCTTAACACGGCAGTATACATGTTCATCATGAATGTAAAGTCCAGAGATTATGAAATAAAACGAGCTTCTTTAGCTCTAACTATACTTCGCAGCAGTTTAACTTGGCAGTGACGTCACTACGAGCGGAGCCAATAAGAGCTCACAAGCAGTCAGCGGTCTCCTCTAATTCGCCAAGTAGGCTGCGACGTTTTATCTAGCTCGTTTTTCATAGGCTAACGTCACGCTGTTGGCTCCGCCCGTAGTGACGTCACTGCCAAGTTAAACTGCTGCGAAGTATAGCACTGAATCCTGAACCAAAATACCAGCAGGATAAGGTCTATTGTGCAGGGACGTCATTTCGAATTTTTCCAGGGGGGGGGGGGCAAAGGGTGCATACACAATGTAAAATTTACCAAAAAGTGTAAAAACCACACCCACTTATATGGCAATACATTGATTTCCCAAAGACAGGGGGGGGCAATTGACCCCCCTGCCCCCTAAATGACGGGCCTGCCATTGTGACTCAAACTTTGCATTTTCCATGAAATATTTCCTGTCACCCCCCCCCCCCCCAAAAAAAAAAGAAAAAAAAAACTTTGAATGTTGCCGAGTGATGCTAAGTTTCGATGGTGACGAGTGACAGCGTGTTTGAAATCAGTGAAAGTCAGGTTGTTGCAATAATTTCAGTTCGGAGGCTTTTGCCTTTAGAAAGTAATGCCTTTACTGTCATCGCGAAAATTCTGATTCATATAATAAATCCCTATTAGCTCCAGCATAACATTAAAATCCTTCATTAAAATCAAAATAAATAGTGACTTTATCGACTGCTTATTTTCCAAAGAAAAAATAAAAAAAAACACATTAATTAATAGCAAAAGAAGAATGAAGAGGGAAAAATTGAAAATCTCTTGTTCTCGGGAAAGTATTTGAATCAGGCGTAGAGCCCCAGGTGTTTTTTTTCTTTTTTTTTTTCTCTCCTTTTGAGACTCTTCAGAACTCATTTCTTTTCTACAAATAAAGGGTGAAAGAAATGTACTTAAATTTTTACAAACAGTATAGGTTTTTGAGTAAACAGATTACAGATTGGAAGAAGCAATCAAAAATCCTTTTCCAAATTCATAAACATGCAAGTAATATTTCTATGATGAGTGGTATTTTTAATTATTGAAATTGGTATAAAGCGCTACCCCTACTGGCATAAGAGGACAAGAATGGCCTTGAATGAGTGTCGAGGGGTTCCTGATGGGCTCCAGATGAACTCTCTCTGAGTTCAGGGAAAGAAATTCTTGTGACCCATAACACTGTACAATCGTGTTCTAATGAGACAAGGGCGGATACAAGAGAGGGGAGATGGCGGCGATCACCCCTCCCTTGGGGAACTTTTCACCGGTAATTTTTCGACATTGAAGTTCTAAAAATGCAATTTTATGGGAGTTTTAATTAAATTAGGGGAAGTATTTTAGAATTAAAGTTCGAAACTTTTATGATCAATATTTTTAAACTAGTACCAGTATGCATAAAATGTAACAAAGATCAATCGCCCATCCTTTGAAAACATTCTGGATCTGCCCTGGTAATGAGATGTATTTCATCCCTGCCTCAGTAAAAAATTAAACTGATAGCCCGAAGTATTGCCTCAATATTCCCTCTTCTAGTAAAAAATCGTAATTCACATGACGAGGATAGGAAGCCTGGCCCACCGTATTCTCTGCGACTTCTTCGCAATTGGATTGTTTCTCATTTTCTAAGCTTCTTTTTTTTTTTGAAAGAACACAGTTGAAAACATAGGATGATTCACTTTTTTTTTCCTAATTTTTGCTTACATTCTTTCTTAAAAAAAAGAGAAAAAACCGAGTCCATTCTGAGTTTTTTCCGATCTAGAATTTATAGATGAAAAGAAATCTTTAAAATAACACGAAGTTTGATTGCATCAAAGTTTGACACAGTTTGATTGATGTAGCCCAAAATTGCTACATCTTGCAATCAAAATGTATATCTTTGCTAAGAGCATGCTATACATTGAATTGTACAATTTATTTTTGAATTGTTGTGCATTCCACTAACTATGCTCTTTACAAATCACTAAGATTTAAAAGCTTCTAGTGTCACATCAAAGTAAATGTAAGATATCTAAGCCCATTAATAACAGTAAAACATCTCGCTGCTGCTCTGATGGGATGGCATATGGATCAATCAAGGATAGCTGATTTGTTTGCTATTGTTTTCCCATGGACTCCAAATGGTATTTTTCTCCGTCTTTTCTAAACCAGACCATTTTTCAACGTATTATGACGAAAATACTAAGTTTTGTTAATTCACCTGGCTGACAACTTCTGCAGTCAGAAATTGAATAATGCATCTCTGCTCCTGTATTTTCAAATTTTGCAGTCTGGAGGCCATCCTGTCCTTACATGCATTACCGTTTAAACTGGACGTCATTCATTGTAACAGCTTTTAATCTCTCCTTCTGTGTATGCTCCAATCCTTACTGGATACTCCAGTCGCATCCCTGGATCTCTTGCTGCATTTTCCCAGAGCGGCATGGCAAATTGTTAATGGTTAAAATGTAGCGACCTTTGCTACCTTTTCCTTTGAGCACCCCTGATATAATATCCCTTTATAGCTTATTTTTAAAAAATGATCATTTTTTAAACCATTGTACACATTTCTTACAGGATTCATGATTGATTTTTTTAATTGCTTCATATATACATATCCTAAAATTCTAAAAGCGTTACAAATCATTAGTGATGTTTTGCTTTGAAATCTGACTACCACCTTTATTGCAAAATCTTCATTTTGTCATAAGCAAATTCATGAATTACAAAGATAAAAAAATATAATAAATAAAGATTAAATTTTTCTGTTCCTAATTAAAAAAAAATGTTCCTTCAAGAAGTTTCATAATCAGAACTTAGGCAGATTTAAAAAAGACACAAAATTCTTACTAATAAATATTTATTTAAAACATTCTTATAATTTAAAAACATATTCAAGTAATACTTTTCAAAGACAAACAATATCACTCTTATTAAAATATATCTCCAACATAGATGTATATCTTTGGAATGTCATGGAAAGGCACTTAAACCTCGATTGACAAGAATCACTAGCCAATCTAATATTTTTTAAAAATGTTTTTAGTTTTCTTGGCAGCAGGCTAGATTATATTTATACTGTCAATCGGTGGAACGGTGAACGTGGGCCAACAAAGTAAAACAAATTCCTACAATGTTCATGACTTGGTCATTTCTGTGATGACAATTTTTGACACGAATCCAACCAGCATGGCAAATACCACTGTCACGATGGTGCCATGAGTCATTCCAAATCCATAGATCTGAAAAATAATAGTAATGAGCATTTACTCATAAATTTTGCTCCAATGAACTATTTAGTTTATAGAAATACATTTCTGGACATTTGGAAAGTAAATATAAAAGTACACTGTTTGGCGAGCAGTCTGATTTGCCCGCTTATAGTTTAGCATAATTTTATGTCAACCTTGCTTCAGCTATTGAATTTTTAGAATTTCATATAATGTAGTTGAATAGCTTTACTTTCATATTAAAAATACAATTAACATTTCATTTAAGAAAAGAGTACATAAATGTAAATGCAAAATAAATAAGTAATAAATCAATAATAAAAAATAAAAATTTGAATAATACAAAATGGCATATGTTTAACAGTGGTCAGCCATTGTTCAACTGAAAACTATTTCTTTGTGGTTGAAATCAGACTGTCATGGATTCAGATCAGAGAACCATCAATGATTTGGGAAAGTGCAGACAAAAATAAACAAACATTTTGATGAAATATACGTAACTTTAATGTATATTTTAGCTAAAATCTAAAAGTAACAAGAGCTCAACTCATGATAGAATTACATTGTAGAAAAATGACAATATTCAATTTTTTTCTCTCTATTAATTTTCTACCTTGGGTTTTTTATTAATTCATTTGCACTTTTTACTGATATACAATTTGAAATAAATAATGAAAAACATGATTAGTATTGGTAACTTGGTTCACTTTAAACCTCATTATTCTATACTTACACACACGCATACTGACAATTAAACATAAAAATTTATACAAGTACCATTTTTAATTAAATGAATATACACAAATACAAATGTGAAAACCAGCAGCAGGCACTTGGCCCAGCTAGGCTGGTTCTAGTCAATTTATAGCCCCCAATGAAGATCAATGGACCCTCTTAAAGCTATATACTCCCTTACTCATTGTAGCCTTAACCGGTAAGTCATTCCAGGTGCCCACAATCTTGCTAATGTAGTAATTTTTCCTAATCTTCAAGTTAGCATGAGATTTGAATAGCTTAAAACAATGACCCATGGTTCTGCTTTCCATATAAAAATTTAACCCATTAACATCATTTATTTTGATAAGTTCAAACAACTGAATTATGTCTCCTGTGACTCTTCTTTGTTCAAGGCTATTCACAGTAAGCCCTTTAATCCTGGAATCACATAAATTAAGTTGACGTAAATAAAACAAAATTTAAAGCTATTTTTAAAGTATAAGTTTTCTTTTAAAATCATCTTACCCTCCTGTGCAATTAATAAGTATCTTTTTAGGTTCGTTAAAACACAGACAATGCTTCAGTTTATAAATACAATTTTTGACACATTTGAAATGCATCTTGAATTATACATGAGCGTGAAAACATCCTGCTGTAATTATGCTACATAAAATGTAACTCACCGACATCGCCAGGACATTCTGTGACATATACTGCAATGTCCTCAAGCGCTCCTCAGTGGGATAAATGTACTGCAAAAGAAAAAAAGGAATATAATTGAAATACTCGTATGAAATGTCTTTCACTTCAACAGAATGTAAAGCGAGTTATCATCCCAACAAAAGAGAAGAAAATGCTACCCTAATGGGAGTTAATATGTAAAACAGAGGTTATTAGGCACGGCAGTTTTGGGTTATCTTGTTGATTGCATGTTTCATATACAGCTTTCAAAATTTTTTTTCAAGGAATATTCAACGATTCTTTAAGGATAAAATGAGCTATTTAAAGATTAGTTAGAATTATTAGAAAATGTAAATCTTTTTGAAATTCTAAAATAGTAAGTCCTGATTTGCTTCCAAAAGTTTCTGCATCAGATAAACTTTTCTCATCATTGAAGGAGGGGGTTCCTTCATAAAACCTTCAAAATCAATCTTTAATAGTGGTAGGGGTGGAAAAAGAATCATTAATTTTTGTATCAGTAAAATTGCCAATTTTGTATTAGTAAAATAGTCAATTTTGTGTCAAAATGACCTGCTTTTTATCAGGTGAACTCAGTTTTGTAAGATAATTTTTAACTTTTGTATAAAAAAACTATGCAATTTGAAACAAATTCAAAATTTTTGCAGAAAAAAAACATATAAATAATTTTAAAAAGTGAACTTGGAAACAATATTGCCACTAAAAAAAAGTGTGCAAAGAGAAAAGACCTTTCGTAAATAAGTGATTAATTAGTCATAATACAGTTAATTATTAACTTATGTGAAAAGTGCGGTCTACAAAAATATGCACGTTTGGATTAAGTGAAGTCCAGTTTAATAGGTTTTGGATTAATGAGGGTTTATTCTACATCAGAAATTCATTGCTTTAAAAAGTTATTCACACATATGCATACAAACTTATAGCTTGTTTAAATTTTTTACCCTTTTTATCTGCATTTTATAACTTTTAATACATGTATTAATAAGGTCTCCTTTTCACTGACACATACAATCTTTAATAAAGAAATAAATAGACAAAATCTTCGAATTTGTAAGACTTTTTAAGTATTTTACAACTTAGAAGAACTTAGTAGTTAAAATATTTAAGATGAAAAATAAAAAATGCTTCTAAAATTTGATTAAAAAGTAATCAAAAAAATTATTTATCCGGATAAGAGTAGAGTAAAAATTAACGGAATCTTTAGAAAACAGTAACACCACTTGCACAACTCAACTTAGGAAATCTTAATCCATGGGGAGACTCACCCTTGGAAGACGCTGACCCTCAAAGTTGACTTCTGCAATAGCTGTTGAAAGAACTACCAGAAGGGCAAGGGGTGCAGCAAACTGCAATATGTCTGACAATAAAGCAGGGTGGGTCAGCCAGCGTACCAGGTAAGTGGCACAGCGTAAGAGCACCAGAGATGTTAAACTGGCATACCAGCGCTGAAGCGCACAAGACGAAAACCGCAGGCGACACTGGGAAAAAAAATCATATTTACTAAAACAAAAATAGTTGATACAATTATGTCAAATTAATGCTCGCCAGAAAGAGACTGGAACTTTATTCTTTTATATAATTAGGATTTATAAAACTGCAACAAAAAGTTTTTCTTGAACAGTGTATTTTTGTGAGTAAAACTGAAGCACCTAGAAAAGTAAAGGGGTGTAAGTGCCAAAGTGAACATTTTTGAAATGACTAAAATAGATGGTAGGAGAAACTGGCAACAGTTTTGGGACAAGAAATGATTATAATGGCTCTAGTAAGGGCTGGTATAACACTTGATTTAGGGAAAAACTTAATAAAAGCCTATCTATGTGTTGTGTCTTGAACCTGGCAACGAGCTATTTTACCAAGCTGTGTGAATTCCGCGGTTGCCATGGTTACGTTTTGCAGTTGTTTTAATTGTCTTCTAAAAGAAAAGAATTGCAATGTTATGTCGTTCATGTAATTGTGCAAAATAAAAATTTGTCGTGTTAGAATCTGATATAACTTATTACTAATATGCACGACAAGAAGTTTTTGAATCTTTTGATGGAAGATTGGCCAAGTTACGTGGAACGACTTGAATCTTACTTCTTAGTGAATGAGATAGAAGGGCCATTTCACAGTATTTTGTCCAAAAAGTGTCCGCAACAAAACTTATTGGGTATAATTTTTTGCAATAAATATCTGAAGTTAAATGTTTAAATTATGAGAATATGTTGATTGTTTTGAATTTGTTTGGATATTTATAGAGATATTCAGTATTTAATCTGAAAATTGGTAAAAGTCATGTTGCGGACTCTACAGCTAAAAATTCCATAAAATCTTCCATATATGACAAATGAATCATTTTACAAGCAATTTTTTGCTTGAAATGAGAAAATAGAAAGAGTATGTAGTTACTTACATACTTTTTCAGTTTCAAATATAAATTTTTGTTTGTGTTTGGAATTCAGAAATATGTACCTGTAGAGTCCAGCACAAAAAAACATAAAAAAGTTTTGTTTTTGTGGCTCTTAATAAACACAGCTCAATAAATATTTTTATTTTCTAATTTTATACACCATTCAACATAATTATGCAAAAAAATTTCATATAAATCTTTAAAAAATCATATTAATGGCAGTTTAAAAAGTGTGCTGGACTCTACAAAAACGTGCTGGACTCTACATGTGCTGGACTCTACACTTAACTTTAGCTAATTTATTTATGTGAATGTTTGTGTGTTTTCACTTTCTTTTTGCTTTTATTTATCATTATAGTTTTTTGTGGGGGGGGGGGGCAGAATGTCAAACAGAGATATAACTAATGTGAGGGCATTCCGCAAACTAGGAAAATGTACCACTTTAGAATTCATGTGCAAAAAGTGATATGCAGTGTTAACTCCGCATATGCTGACTCGAAACAAGTTGATGTGTTGTTACTAAATAAGGAGCTGAATCAAGATAAAATCACTTTATCACACCACAGGCAGTCTCTTCAAAAAGGTGAATGGATTGCTGTCCTATTTAATGACCAATGGTCGGCAGGAGAAATAGCTAATTAAGATTTGAAGAAATCTATTGAAGTTAAATTTGTGTTTCAGCCGCTAGGTAGCAACAAATTCTAACAAAACAAGAAAAGGAAACAATTCCTGCCACAGGATACTTTATGAAACTTCCAGGAGATCCTGCACCCATTGACTCTGGTAGATTTTTTGCTTACAGTAAAGAAATAGTAGACAGTATTTCTTCCTTTATTGAAAGACTTAAATTTTTTTTCTTGTAAAAAAATTATTTCTAAATCTTTAATAACTTGTTTTTTCTTGTAAAACAAATATAAATCTAAAAATCTTTCATTATTTTTTCCTAGTAAAACCAATTTAAAACAAAAGTGTTATGGCAAAAGTCAATTGGTACATTTGGTAGAGTCCGCAACGCAAGGCATTTTACTGTGTATGTGAAGTTGTTCTCCTCTATTTTTTTAATTTTTCATTTTAAAAATTAAATTTTTGTACTCCAAGCATCTATAGTGTGTCAGTGTTTAAAAAAAACCAGCATTGATAATATGGGATAAATAGATTCAGAGGGATTAGCACTTAATCTTGATCATTTTTTTGTTGTACTTTTGTGTGTAGAGTCCGCAACACAGCACTTTTTTTGCCATAACTAATTAATTTACAGTTGAATTAGCACTTCCTTTTATTTTGAGTTTTGTGTTGGTAGTACTTCTACACTAGCAAAAAAAGAATTAAATTTTTGATCTTTATGTTCCAAATATTGATGTTTGAACTTTGTGAAATGTAGAGCTACATGGGAGCCGCGACTTACAAGTTACTGAAGAATTTGGCTACGCCCAAAGCTCCTTCTGATCTGGAATATGATGACATTGTAAAATTATTAACTGAACATTTGAATCCAAAATCATTGGAGATGACTGAACGTTTCAGATTTTACAAATGTAATCAGTTACAAGGTGAGAATATTTCTATGTATTGTGCTGAATTACAAAAACTGTCAATAAACTGTAATTTTGGTGACAATTTAAATACCATGCTAAGAGATAAACTAGTCATGGGTATACGAAACGAAAATATTCAGAAAAATCTGTTGGAGCAAGATAAGTTAACTTAGGCCAAGGCAAAGAAAATTGCTTTTGCAATGGAATCGGGTCAACGTAATGTGTATGAAATTCAGAATAAAACTGAAAATGTCAATAAACTGTATACTTCCGAAGATAAAGTTTCAAAGACTGTTCCGAATAAATTAAAAAAATGGAATTTCAAAGGAAAGCAGGAAAATTATCTCGCAAATGTTATAGATGTGACAGCGCATCACATTTAGCCCATGAATGTAAACACAAAGATACAGAATGCCGAAATTGTCAAAAGAAAGGACATTTGGCGAAAGTTTGCCGTTCAAAGAAAAATCGAACTGAACCTGTGAAACAAATTGAGTCTTGTTCTGACAGTGTCCCTGTTCTTAATGTTAAATCTAAAGCTCGCGCAAGAGATAGGATTTTATTGAGAATTTTTATAGAAAATCAAAAGTGCGACCTTGAGTTAGATACTGGGGCTGCAGTCACGTGTATGAACGTAACTGATTTCAAGAATTTGTGTCCATCGATAGCTATTAAACCGACAAATTTGATACTTCTTAATTTTGACAACTCTGTTATCATACCTGCGGGAGAAGCTCGAGTCAGAGTTCGGTATAAGAATCAAAGTAGCACCGAAAAGATTTATTTAGTAAATGAAAGAGTAAGAGCAGTATTTGGCAGAGAATGGTTAAGGAGTTTCTTTCTAGACTGGAAAGAAATCAAGACTATTCGTGCTGATAAATCTGACTTACGCAGCAGTAATTTACAGAAATTATTACAGAAACATGAGCCAATTTTTACTCCAGGAATAGGAAAATTAGAAAACTTTAGCTGTCGTCTACAGATGAAACCTGGTTTCAAGCCAGTATTTCTTAAGATTCGACCAGTACCATTTTCTCTAAAAGAACGGATAGAAGCTGAACTTGCGAGACTAGTGTCTGAAGATATTATTGAACCTGTTAAATATAGTGATTGGGCAACTCCAATTGTACCTGTTGTAAAGCAAAACGGCAAGTTGCGAATCTGTGGAGATTATAAAGTGACAATAAATCCTGGACTAAATATTGAGCACTATCCATTACCTAGAATTGAAGATATTTTTGCTACTTTAGCCGGTGGAGAGACTTTTACTAAAATAGATTTAACCGAAGCATATCTACAGATGAAGGTTGATGAAAAAGATCGCCACTTACTTACTATAAATACACATAAAGGACTATTTAGGTACAAACGAATGAACTATGGAATCGCTTTAGCACCTGCTGTTTGGCAACATAGTATGGAACAAGTGTTATCCGGAATACCAGGAGTACATGTATTTTTAGATGATATCACAGTAACGGGCTGTAACGATCAAGAACATCTAACAAGATTAGAGCAAGTATTACAGAGACTTTCTGAACATGGCCTTAAAGTGAACAAGAGCAAGAGTGAATTTTTCAAAGATTCCGTAAACTTTTGTGGTCACAAAATTGACAAATTCGGACTGCACAAAACTCAAGAAAAAATTGAAGCTATTTTGAAAGCGCCAGTTCCAATGAATGCATCTGATTTAAAGAGTTTCCTAGGACTTGTGAATTATTATGGAAAATTCATACCTAATTTATCCACTTGCGTTGCTCCACTAAATAATTTACTTAAGAAAGGAACGAAATTTTGTTGGACCACAGAATGCGAGAACACCTTTAGAATGTTAAAACAAGAGATATCATCCGGAAGAGTTTTATGTCATTACAATACAAAGTTACTCATTGTACTGCAAACGGACGCGTCACCAGTAGGGATTGGAGCTGTATTGAGCCATATTTTAGAAGATGGTTCGGAGAAGCCAATCATGTTTGCTTCAAGATCTCTGACAGCAACTGAGCGCAATTATTCTCAAATTGACAAGGAGGCTCTTAGTATTGTTTGGGCAGTGAAGAGATTTTATCAATACCTTTTTGGACGTCATTTCCACTTGGTAACTGATCATAAGCCACTTGTATCAATTTTTGCTCCAAACAAAAGTCTACCATGTCTTTCTGCTACAAGGATGGTTCACTATGCACTGCTTTTACAAGCTTTCAGTTACCATCAGATACCGAAACACTAAGGATCACGGAAACGCGGATGTTCTGTCAAGGTTGCCATTGAAAACCGAGAATGTACCACATGTTACAGACGCAGATGTAGCTAATATTTCACAAGTTGAAGTGCTTCCAATTACAGCTAGTGAAATTGCTAAAGCGGCCAAATCTGATAGTAAACTGTTTCCACTTTATGAAAGTTTATGCACTGGAACTGAATTGCCATTACCCTGGAAAGGCAAAGAAGCTGAATTTTCTTTGCAACAAGGATGTATTATGTATGGTCATCGAGTTTGCATTCCTGAAAAGTACCATAAAGTTGTCTTGGAAGAGCTTCATGTAGGCCATCCAGGAATTGTTAAAATGAAAGCCCTCGCAAGAAGCTATTGTTATTGGCAGGGTATAGATTCAAGCATAACTAATTTTGTCCAAAATTGTGCTGCCTGTGTGTCTACTAGAAATGAACCAATAAGAAATAGGCGACATCCGTGGGAATGGCCGAATGGTCCGTGGCAAAGGATCCATATTGATTTCGCTGGTCCGTTTATGGGGAAAATGTTTTTAGTAGTTGTAGATGCATATTCTAAATGGGTAGAGGTCATGCTAATGAAGAATATTACATCGAGCTTAACAATTGAATACTTAAGAGTTCTATTTGCCCATTATGGACTTCCATTGACCGTGGTGAGTGATAATGGTAGAAGTTTCATTAGCTATGAATTTCGTCAATTCCTGAAAATGAATGGCATTAAGCACATACCTTCTGCACCTTATCATCCTGCTACAAATGGGCAAGCAGAAAAATTAGTTCAAGCTTTTAAAGCATCCTTGAAATCCAGTCAAGGATATTAACGTGAAACTTCAAAGATTTTTAATGCAGTATCGTATAACCCCACACTCGTTAACAGGTGAAACTCCGAGTTTCTTATTTTTGAAGCGATGCATTCGTACTAGGCTCGATATTTTAAAACCGAATTTAAGAGAACACGTAATGCAAAAGCAAAGCTCTCACTGTTTGACAGAAGTGACTCGTGAGTTTGTCGAAGGGGAAAAGGTAGCTGTTAGGAATTATGCAGGACCACCTAAATGGAAGATAGGTACTGTAATAAACCGTGATGGATCTTTGAGCTATAGCGTACAAGTTGGAAATGAAATCTGGAAACGACATGTCGACCAGTTAAGGAAGTGTGGACAATCCTTGGAAGCAACTGGACCAACACCTAATTATTCTGTTCCTGAAATTCAGGACCGTATGGAAGAACCAGAGCCTTTATCTGATTCAAGTGAGGTAGAAAAGTCCGACCATTCAGTTCCTGCGCCAGAACCTTCACCAATTCTTTTACCTGTTCCTACACTGGAGCCGAGCCCAGAAGTTCCAACTACTGTACCATTGCGACGCTCAACCAGAATTCGGAAAGCACCTAAAAGACTTGGGTTGTAACGTTACATTTAGTCGCAGAGAGACTGTTGTGTCTTGAACCTGGCAACAAGCTATTTTACCAAGCTGTGTGAATTCCGCGGTTGCCATGGTTACGTTTTGCAGTTGTTTTAACTGTCTTCTAAAAGAAAAGAATTGCAATGTTATGTTGTTTATGTAATTGTGCAAAATAAATATTTGTCGTGTTAGAATCTGATATAACTTATTACTAATATACACGACACTATGGTTGAACTTTGCATAGCTTTTACTCAAAACTTGAAAACGTACAGTTACATACATTTGCCCCTCACTGTTTCAGTTATTTTATCACTGTTGGAATATTATCTCAATAAGAGAAATGCTCAAGAGGAGGGAAAAAAAATCTACAAACGAGTCTCAGGACCGAGGTTGAAATTTTGATATGACAGTGTCTACGGAAAAATTCATAAGTGTAATTTCGTCACCGTTTAGGAATATTTGTGTCTTTACAGAGCAATATCTAATGACACTCACAAAAAATATGAATTTTTCAGTGGAATTCTTACTTTAAAGTTTTTCAAAGAAAGACAAAAGCATTTCTATTTACCAAACAAAATGAAAATACCACTTCTACTAAGCTTTGTCTCAAAGAACAAGTGGTCTTAGGATCCAATTGTTTATGGCTTGAATAAAAAGAGCGAAACATCCATTAATAATGTTGCCAAAGTAAAAAAAAAGAAGGAAAAATAAAATAAAAATACAAATGAGCAACCAGCAACAAGCTCTGGACCTATCTAGACTGGTATTAGTCAAGTTAAAATCTCGGATCGATGGCCCTCTCAAAGCTATCTACTCCCTTGCTTATTACAGCTTCTTCTGGTAAGCTGTTCCGAGTGCTCACAATGCTACTAAATTAGTAATTTTTCCTAATCTCCAGGTCAGCCTGATATTTGAATAGCTTAAAACAATGACCCTTTGTTCTGCTTTTGATACAAAAATTTAACCAATTAACATCCTTCATTTTGAAAAAGGCAAACCGAATCATGTCACATCTAATTCTCTTTTGCTCTAGACTCGACCAAGAGCAAACTCAAGTACCTTTGCTGACAATTTCCCTATGCAGATTAGTGCTGGCTCAGCAGTCTCCTAAGATGGTGGCTCCCATTGTTGATCCCACTTATGACAGATTTGTTCTGTGATTTGCTTTTTTCAAACCTAAAGGACTCCATCCATGGATATTCATCATCACATTGTTTGTCTGTTTAACATGTCTGAAAGTGGTGCATGGAATTTAGTGCTTGCTGGATTGGAGTCGTGTCTTCTTTGAAGAATGGAGTGGAAGACCATCAGACTTTGTGGCTACTGTCATGCCCCACCCACTTTACAGATTGGATCTAGCGGCTAACGATTATCAAATGTTTTTGAAGCGATGAAGAAGTCAACGAAGAGGTGAAATGCTCTCTCAAAGCATCAGCAGTAGAGTTCTATATAAAAATTGGAGCACTGTCTACAAAAATGCATAAAAAAAGATAGCAATTATGTAGAAAATTAGAGCAAAGGTTCTCCTTACCAATCATGTAAATTTCTGCAGAAATTAACAATGTTGCCTAATTTATAAAATTGATAGGAACTTTATTTCTATATAAACCCTTGCATTTCTTTAAAAATAGGTAATGCATCAACTAAACATTCAGATGTGCTTTTCTCAAAATAACCTTTTTTTGACTGATGAGGTTTTCCCCCATACCGTTGAATTATTACGCAACATCAGCACTTACACTAAGCTTCCAGAAATGATGCATCAATTCTGCATTGCTCATTGTATGCGGCATAGGAGCTGTTGAATCCAGGTCAAGAACATTTCTCACAGGAATATATTCCGGATCCTAGAAAGACAAGAAAACTAGATTTATTCAATGTATTTCTTGAAAATAAAAATTAAAATCTTGCAAAAGAAAGAGTTCTTACACTATTATGCACACAAATAAATTTTGCTGCAGTATAATCAGAGTGAAATTTGAGGTTATCTATTACATACATGATACACTAATGTGAGAGAAAGTTTCAAGGTTGACTTTAATAAATGTGGGAAGGCATAAAACTTAAGAAGAATTTTTATATGTTTTTGAGTTGTCAACAATACGGAGGTTGAACTTCTGCGAATATCAGAAGGAAAAATTTAATCACCCTAAGCAACTTTTTAACTACATTTCAGTTTTAAGCCTAAAAATAAAAAGTTGTTGTGCAAGTGTATTTAAGCTTTCAGATATGCATGTATTTTACAACATAGGAATTATAGGTCTTCTCATAGTAGAAATATTCTGTTGCACCTGGTCCATGAAATCAGCAACATATGCCCATTTTATATAGAACTCAACATTGGCGAATGTTTCTACAAGCTGACCAGGTAGAAATCTGTTGATCTGCCAAATAAAGACAATATTCTTACACAGTAAAGTACAGAGTTACAGCAGTAGCATAGTCTGCCCACAGTCACAATGGAATTGTCAAATCTTCCAGCTAAGACAAGCCTATCTAACTGAGGGGAAAAGTATAACTTAATTCAGAGACTAGCGGGCATCCCTGAAAACTCGCAGATGCAATCATTTCCACTTGTAAACCTGATGTTAGCCTTTCCGTCTTGTTGGTAGTCACACAGTGTTGAAGATAAGTGTTCATTTCAGGAAAATATTTCCATAGATATTTCTTATTAATAGCAGCATAAACGATCCAGTGATCATTGATTCATACCAAAATCTTAGCAAAAGAGGCATTTCATAAGAAGTTTTAATTTAGTTATGATTATCTTTCTAAACACTGTTTTAAACTTGTTTAATAATTACATTTTCAGGGCCCGTGCTAGGGATTTCAAGGACTAAATCTTCATATTAAGTGATTTTGCGTCATCAAGATTCAAGAATACTAGCAAAGATTTCAGGCTATTGTAACAACTACATATGCAGTATTACTATCAACAAGTAAAAATCATTTTCGGAAATCATGCTTCATTAACAACAAAAAAAAAAAAAAAAAAAAAAAAAAAAACTTCCTTCAACTGCTTTAAATAACTTATTATAAAAATATATTTTATGATAATCCTGACCTTTCAGAAGAAAGGAAACAATAAAAATATGATAATACTTTTTTTCTGAGACATTTTATTTTGACAGTAAGTGATAACGAAAAAAGATTCTAAAAAGGGTAATTAGTTATGCAGGTTTGGGAAAACTGAGAGGAATGACAGCAAAAGATTCATGAAAGACACAAAGGAAAATTCTTTTCAAGAGTGGATAAATCAATAATTTTGATACCTAAAACTGTAAAATTGGTGAAGGATATTCAATTATTTGAAGTAACAATAGAAAAGCAAAACTAAGTAAAGTTTACTAAATAAAGAGGCAATGAAAAACAGTTCTGGAATGTGGTTTGGAAAAATGTGGACTGGAATAATGTGGTTTGATTTTAAATTCCATAAAGCAAAAACAGGAAATAGACTTTAATGGATGATTCGTAATTTAATTTAATTCTTCAAAGAGGATTTTTTTTTTTATAATCAGTCATTCCAAAACTTTCAAAAGTTGGACGGAAAACTGATCAAGATTTCAAATGATTATCATTGCATAAGAAACAGCTTGAAAAGTAATGTACATACTTTCAATTGACATTGTCGATGTTACATTTAAAGCAATAAGAAACCTAACTATTATAATTTTTATTGGTGCACAGAAATAGGATCTCATCATAAAAACAGCTGAATGGAAGCTACATGATAACTAAAAATAATTTGGAGCTATATGACAAATATAGAAAAACACATTGTAATTCCATTGGACTGCATTTTCCGTCCTTTTTCATGCTGCTATTGTTAAATGTACTAATCATAATTCTAGGAGACATACATTCTTCAATGAAAGAAACATTTACCATGGTAAATGCACTTCCTAAAATTACTTAACTCAGAAATTTATAGACAATTCCATGGTAACAGACCTATCAGTTTTTCACAAAACAGCTTAAAAAACTAGAAATGTGTTAAATTTTTGTTTTATTAACAAACTTAATGAAGAAAATGATCTTTACTACCATATAATGCAGTTACATTTTCAAAATTTCTGGAAAAAATATTGAAATAAGTTTCTCTGTAACACATGTATCTTGTAAAATACGTCCGTTACGGAGCTAAAATACCATCATATAAATCATAGGAGTATGGTGCACCAAACAAGTGGGTGCTCAGGAGAAAAGCGAATAGAGAGTGGGGGCAAAAGAAATGGGGGAGGGGGGAGTGAGGCAGCACCGCTAAAGTTTTTTTTATTATTATTTTTGTTAAATTTGGCTATATTATTGGATTTTAACATTATTGATTAAAGAACACCGAAAAAATACAAAATATGGCCTCCAAAATCAACAAGGCTGGTTGATTTTTATTCATTTTAATAAAATGTCATGAGAAAAAAGTCCGATTTTAATTTCCAGCTTTTATTTTGGTAAAATTAATTTATCCACTGAGTAAAAAATTGTTTCGCATTTGATCATTACCTTTTAACGGTTAAAAGCGGCCCCTTTACTTTTGGAAGGCTTGTACAAGAATACAAGGCTTGTACAAGCCACCAAAGATATAAATACAGTTTCTGGAACTCTTCAAAACATATATGTATTTGATAGAAGTAGAGGCTTCAAAAATTCATACGACGAAACAAGGACGTAGCATATTTGGAGCCTCTGCAGGCTGTTTTGTGCAGCAATTGATGCTTTGTTTTCAAAATGGATTTGCCCTCATGATCAACACTAGTCTTGAATTTACGGCTTCCTGAAATTCATTTCAAGAAACATGAAATTAAGACTGACCTACATACTTGATCAGGCTGGGCATTGGATCCAGACATGACAGCTGGATTGAAGAGCACACTGATCTCAGATGAAGGATTTTCACCAGATGAAGGATTAACCTCCTTAATGGACATGGAGGTTTCATGTTGATGACGTGATAAATATTTGGCGTACTCAAGGTCGTTCTCATCCTCAGCAATCCACAAAGATTCTGAAATGGACAGTAAAAAATTGAATGTTAAGGTAATCCATAAAATATATAATTTTATAGGAAGACGAATTAATTTTGCACAGTTAGATGTTACTGCTTGAGCAATCATTGCAAACTTCCAGAGAAAAGTTATTATCAACTCAAAATAAAATGGCTCAGAGAAATGCATGTATAAGTTCAATGATGAGAAAATATTAAGGTTTTAGCCTTGCAAGTAAAAAACACAGCAACATTATTTTCAAAGACAATTAATCTTTTCAAGTGAATAAGATTTTTAAAGGAGAGTTGAGTGTTTTGTATTTAATGTAAACACGAAGGAACTTAGGAGAAGAAATGAAGATGGAGTGAAAAATGCAGTTTTTTGAGAGAGACTGTCTAAAAGTTTGAACATAACTTACAATAGGGTAACAATTGTAAATGTAAATGGGATGGCGCTAAATGGGAAATTTATTCAATTTATTTATTTCAAAGTTTCATAGTTTCTCAAATTGGACAACAGATAAAAATGAAGCAATATTTTACGGGAAAAAATGCCAGAATCAGTTTTTGAGAGTCAGAACTTCAAGCCAAGTACATTCATATAAAATGAAGGGCAATCAAGTTGTAGGTTTTGGGTGTGTTTAGTATTTTAATAACACAACTATCTGACTCCTTATTATTTTATTAAACTTGTAATAATATACAACTCTTTAATGCAACTTTAATGCAACATTCGAACACTCAATTTCATTAATTTCTCGCCAACTCTCTCTCTGCCGAGTTGAGTTGTTTCCTCGCAGGAATCGGTGAATTCACTTCACTACACACTCCCCTCCTAGCGACCGCGATCCGAACTGGAGGATTCCAGAAACTTTGCCGGGAAACGGACCCTACGGCCTGCTCTCGTTGTTATCGCCGAAGGCGGAGGAGGTGCGGAGTCGGCATGGTCGGGAACAACCGGTGGAGGAGGAGCAGGGTGAGCTTGATCAGGAACAGCCGGTGTAGGAGGAGAAGCTGGGTGAGCGTGATCAGGAACAGCAGGTGTAGGAGAAGGAGCTGAAAGCGGAACAACCAGTCCTGTTGGGCATTCATCCTGCAGCATGAATGCGGGTTTTAACCTGTCCACTGACACTCGCCGCGGAACCTGGGATCCGTCAATGTCAAGATCGAAGTATTTTTTACCACGGGCCCTAACTTTGTACGGCCCTTTGTAGGTGGGCTGCAATGGTGTTTGTACAGCATTTTGGTACACGAAAACATGTGTACAGGTGCTCAGCTCTTTTGATTGAAAGATGGCCTTGGTTCCGTGGGTCGTGGTTGGTGTTGGTTTGAGCGAACGAATAACATTCTGTAACTGCTCGAGGAAAGCTGAATGTTTCACGTCTTTGGACTCTACAAATAATTCTCCCGGCAGCCGGAGAGGGGACCCATAAACCATCTCGGCGGACGAACAACCCAAGTCTGCCTTGAGGGCCGTTCGAAGTCCCAGCAACACCAACGGTAGGGCTGAAACCCAAGATGAATTCCGAGACATCAAATGACACTTCAAAGCTGCTTTAAGGGTTCGGTGCTGTCGTTCGATTAAGCCGTTTGACTGGGGATGGTAAGCTGTTGTTGTGTGGTTCTGAGACCCTAAGTACGTTGTCAAACTCCGGAACAATTGGCTGTCAAATTGTCGGCCCTGATCTGTAGTTATTCTTCCCGGGATGCCGAAGCGAGCAACCCACGACACTACCAGAGTTTTGGCGACGGTGTCAGCAGTTTGGTCCTCCATTGGCGTTGCCTCGATCCAACGGGTGAAACGGTCTACGGCGGTTAAGAGGTATCGAAACCCCTGACACAGTGGCAGTGGTCCCACGATATCAACATTGATGTGCTCAAATCGCTGACTGGGTACCAGAAACGTTGATAGAGGTGCATGAGTATGCCGATGGATTTTGGCAGCCTGACACGCTAGGCATGTCTTTGCCCAAGTCCGGCAATCTTTTCTCATACCCGGCCAGACGAATCGTGCAGCAACCAATTCGGCGGTTGCCGCAATGCCTGGATGTGAGAGTTCGTGGATGGAAGTAAATACCGTTTTACGTAATTGTTGTGGAACGTAGGGACGAATTCTGTCCGTGGAGATGTCGCAAAAAATGGTCTTGGTTGAATTAGGTAATTGCAGCTGTACGATTTTCAGACTAGTGTCTGTCTTAAGCTTGGACAATTCCTCATCTTCCTGTGTGTTTGCCAAGGTTTCATAATCAATGGATGAAGGAAAGGTGATGGAGTCGATGCGCGACAACGCGTCAGCCACCACATTTTCATCTCCGCGTATGAATCGGATGTCCGTTGTGAATTGGGATATAAAACTGAGTTGCCTGGCCTGACGTGGCGAGGCTTTATCTGAATTTTGTTTGAAACAGAATGTTAAAGGTTTATGATCGGTGAACACAGGAAACGCACGTCCTTCTAGATGATGTTGGAAATGCTTGAGCGCACTGTGTATGGCCAGAAGTTCGCGATCGTACGCACTGTACTTCACCTGTGCAGGAGATAGAGCTCTTGAAAAGAAACTAAGAGGTTTTTTAACTCCGGCGATCTCTTGTTGAAGGACGGCTCCGATGGCCGTGTCTGAAGCGTCCGTTACTAAACTCAGCTGAGCCTCTGGATCTGGATGTGTTAACAGAGTCACCGAGCATAGGGCATCCTTGAGTCTGGAAAAAGATTCTCGACATTCGTCGGTCCACTGAAGAGGTTTGGTGCTATTCTTTTTGTGCCCAGCAAGTATCTTAGTGAGTGGTTGTTGTATGCTTGCGCAAGAAGGAATGAATCTGTGGTAAAAATTAACCATTCCCAGGAACCTTCTCAAACTGGTAGCAGAGTGAGGTTCTGGATAATTTTTAATGGCATCCACTTTAGAGGTGCAAGGCTTCATTCCCTCAGAGTTGATTTCATATCCAAGAAATTGGATCTGTGTTACACCAAATATGCATTTGGACAGGTTTATGCGTAGACCGTACTCATTCAATCGCTCGAAAAGAAGGAACAGATGTTTTCGATGTGTCTCTTCGTCTTTCGAAGCGATAAGTATGTCGTCCAAATAACAGTAAAGGAAATCTAACCCTTGTAACGCCGTGTTCATTAGACGTTGAAAAGTCTGTGCGGCGTTGCAAAGCCCAAAAGTCATAAAGGGAAATTCGAAGAGTCCAAAAGGTGTTATAATGGCGGTTTTTGGAATGTCCGCTTCATGTACGGGTATTTGCTGGTATGCCCGTAGTAAGTCAATAGATGAAAAAATCTTAGCTCCATGTAGTATGTGGTTACAATCCGTCAGAAATGGTATCGGATAGCGATCTGGAACCGTAACATTGTTGAGGGCCCTATAGTCCCCACAAGGTCGCCAATCGCCTGACTTTTTCTGGGTTAAATGCAGTGGGCTGGCCCAACTGCTCTTGGATGGGCGGCACAAACCTTGTTGCAGCATGTAGTCAAACTCTTTTCGAGCGGCTTTTAATTTCTCTGTTGAAAGTCTGCGCGCCTTACTATATACAGGTGGCCCCTTTGTGGTGATAAAATGCTCTATGTCATGTTTAATAATTTTAGTATTTACAATATTGGGTCTGAGCAGATCAGGAAATTTGGAGACTATGTACATGTATGGCTGTTGCGCTTCTACTATAGTGATGACTGGCCTTCTCGTTGAAAAAAACGTTCCCCTTGTTGACAGTTTTGTGTTTCCATCAATTAGCATTTGATTTTTTGTGTCAATCAAAAGGTTGAAGTTTCCCAAAAAGTCTATTCCAATGATTGGTTTGTCGACATCGGCTATTATGAAGGGCCAAACGAAGTCTCGCCTTAATCCAAGGTCGAGTCGTAAAAGCTTCTGTCCAAAAGTTTTAATTTTGGAATGATTAGCCGCGAATAGCTCAAATTTATGTACATTTTTTCTTTCTGTGAGCGTTGGAGGGATTACAGAAATTTCTGCACCGGAATCAATCAGGAAAAGGGCCGCTGATGCTTTGTCACTAATAAAGAGGCGACTCAGCTCCGCCCCTAGGCTTCCTGTCGCCGTGGAAAGCCGGGGTATTAGTTTTCCTGCACGTCTGGGCTCTCACGTCGTCGTTGGAGAGTCATACTACACGGTTGTAAGCATTTGTATGCTTTATCTCCAAACTTTGTATGATAGAAGCATATCCCGCGCTGATCGGAGGGCTTGCGGCTGCCGGACTTGCTGTTGGCCTTCCCTCGATAACGCTGACGTGAGTTGGGACGTCCCCTACAGCTTAAATTCTCCACCTGAATTTGAAGATCTGTTATTTGCTTTTGAAGGGATTCCAAAGTTACCACCGACATTTTTGGCTGTGACACCGATGCCAAATTGTAATTATTTGGCGGGCGGATATCCCAAATTTTATCAGCCATGGTAGCCAATTTATTCAAATCATCAGAACTGACAGACAGAATGCTGCGCATGTCCATCGGGAGCCGTTGTAGCCATAAGGTTTTCAAAAAATTTTCACTAACCTTTTGGTCGGCGAGGTTCCTCATTTCGCAGAGCAAAATTGAAGGTTTGCGATCCCCTAGTTCGATTTGATTCAAGAGTTTTTGTGTTCTTTGTGATTCGCTATCCGCGAAAGTTGATATAAGGCGGTCCTTTATTGCATTATATTTGTTGTTTGTTGGCGGCGTAATTAAAATGTCCGTTACCTGTGCCAGGATTTCTGCATCCAACGAGCTAACTACGTAATCGAATTTTGTGTCATCACTCGAGATTTTAGCTCGGCGAAATTGTGCTTCGAGCTGTAGAAACCATATCCTGGGATCCGGCTTCCAGAAGGGCGGAATTTTAACTCCAACATGGTCCACAGAGCGTGCTTGCTCTGTATTTTCTGTTCCGGCAGGTGAATCGCCCGTATGCAAATCTTGATCTTGAACTTCTGTATCGTTATACATTATTATTCCTGCACAAACCAGTCCGGAAGTCACCACTGTAGGTTTTGGGTGTGTTTAGTATTTTAATAACACAACTATCTGACTCCTTATTATTTTATTAAACTTGTAATAATATACAACTCTTTAATGCAACTTTAATGCAACATTCGAACACTCAATTTCATTAATTTCTCGCCAACTCTCTCTCTGCCGAGTTGAGTTGTTTCCTCGCAGGAATCGGTGAATTCACTTCACTACAAAGTAAAAACAAACGCATGAGAAGCTCTTAATGAAGTTTACTCACCCTGCCAGATGTCATCCTGGCTCATGGCTGTTATCTGATGAGAAAAGGAAAGCTGCCTCTCAACCCTGGAAGCATCACATTCTATTTCCTTAAGAAACCTCCTAAGCCCTGAACGAAAATTCCAGCATATATTAATTAAACAGAAATAAAATCGATGTTGTTGTTACAAATGCCACTTAGGAAACCCAGGTCCCTTCTTGCAGCCCCATAAATAGAAGCAAATGCAAATGAGAACAAACAAGTCAACGAATATGAGTCTCCCATAAAGGTGTGGTGGTTGTAATTGACCACAACACACTACAGTACAGTCTCAAAGGTCTGAGGTTCTGGTTGATTCAAAGTGCTTTATTGGCATTTTAAAGTATATATTTAAGAACTAAGAATATTATATGCATTAAAATCTGAAAATTAGAATCTTTCGTTATTGTAAAATTTCCTTTAGTACACCATTAAATAATAAAAAAAATATTAAGAGGTTGGTGCCAATAATGATCAACAAGTGTCACAAAATATTCTTTGACTACTAGACATATAATGCTTTGTAGATAATAACTTGATATGAAAAAAAAACTTGAAATTGACATTGTTTTATATCTTTATGTCATCCAAAAAGTGCTGAGTTTATACCGCTGAAAGAACTTTCCGTATAATCCCAGTTTTCAATAAATAAGGGATTATTGTAATTATATTTATTATTCTACTGTTTATTCTGCAAGCTTAGTTTCCTCAGTTTCTTTTGAGCAGCACTTGATTTACATAAAGCAAATCAATTATGGTTATTATTCTCTTTATAATTTTTATGTTGAAAATATAATCAAGTATAGTATTCTATCTAATACAAGAGTATGATGGTTAAGGACTAAGTGTCTTCAGAGAATCTCACTGTAGCCACAAAGTCAGCATTTATTCCTAAATTTCTGCAAAAAAAAAAGAAAAGAAAAAAAAAACACAGTTTACTACTCCATGGGACAGTGTTGCTTGTAAATGCCCTCATGTACGTATGAATTTTATTCACTCAAGGTCTAAAAAAACTCACTTACCAATAGTGTGCGTCCTGCAGACGGACATGAAGATAAAGGCGACAAAAGAATGCCACACGAGGGTGAGTGCAGTGAAGATGATACTTGAAAAACAAAGTGTGTGGCACACTAGGGGGTCCAGTTCAATGGTTCTGCACTGGTCTGCTTTATATGAATCTAAATCTTCCAATATCTTAGCTGCCACAAAGAGAAGTCCGAGCAGAAAAACTAGCACAGCACCATTTACCTGCAATCAAGAAACTTAAAAATCACATAGGATATTATTCGTAATATATAGCCTATTACTGCTGATTTCACATGCAGAAAAGAATACTGAGGAAAAACGAATGGCTAAAAGCAAATTGAAGGGATAAATAGTTCAGTCTTCTTCTAAAGAAGCTCTTTTTTCATCAACAGTCGGTTAACCTTCGGTGATATGTGTTCCAAGTCCTATGCTCTTAATTGTTTTCATGCTATGACAATTCAAAAGTTTTTATCTTATGCAATTAAAGAAAGATTGGAAATCAATGACAAAGTTTCAGAAAAAACTTCACTTGCATAGCAGTTTCACAGACAGAGATTTTATAGTTTTGTGCAGAGGCGTATTTGGACGTGAGGCCGCCCTGGGCTTTTGAAACTGGCCGCCCCCCCCCCTTGAGGTGTTGAATTTCAGAGTTGTAAAAAAAAAGAAATTTTATTTACTTGACATAAAATGTATTTTCAAGGTAAACCGTGCAAAGACCGGCCACACAGCTAGTTAAACATGAAATTGGTTGGTTGTTAACAACCAGCCAATTGGTAAAAATTCGTCTTTTGCGAATCTCAACTTTTACTACTACAAATCTGCTCTTACATTATTATAAATCAACATTTTTAGTACTTAATTACAAAAAGAACTTTCTTTCGAAATTTAAAACAGTTTTTGAAATAAATAATCTTCACATATTTGTTTCAAAAATGGTTTTAAAAATTTTAAAAACTTGTTTAAAGATTTAAATGAAAAAAAAATGTTACTAGACCTTATCAACAACTTGCAATTGGAATGAAGTAAACGAATAACGAAATAACTATAATATTATCGCCGTTAGCAAGCACTGTATTAAATAAACCGTAAGGACCCGTTTATTACGAGCACTCGGATTTAACGAGCAACATGTTACGGTCCCTTCGTGCTCGTTATAAGCGAGTTTGACTGTAGTACCAAAGGCAACTGAAAATATTAACTCAGATCAGTAAAATTTTGCACATATACTTATAATGACATGAGGCAACTTTTTCGCACTGTTGGAAATTTGAGATTAAAAAAAAAAAAAAAAACTAAACACATTGGTGAGAACGTAATAAAGGATTTCAATTACTGAGAAGATAAACTGCGTGGTACATTATATAACCTCATATTAAGCTGATTTTCGCGAGCCAGAGTACATGCAACCTTTAAATGCAATTAAATTTTGCTAGATAACATAGGAAAACACGCAAAAAAGAAACAAAAGGAGAGAAGGGAGTGATTTTGAAAGCATTGTGTTACATCCTTTTTCCAGTTTAAAAAAATTAATTCATTAATTTGAAAAAAATAAAATAAAAAAATGCACTTAAAAAATAAATAAATGTCTGGAAGAGCACCTTTTCCCCAGCGGTTCAAATCAACCTTTACCCAATTTTACAGCTATAGGTTAGCACCTATAGCTGTAAGGTCTACTAGGCACGGCAAAAAAGACGTTTTGTACGTTTAAAATGCCGTTTTCAAGTTCGTGGTCTGCAGGTCTCCCGTGAAATTTTGCTCTTTAGTTAAGTCCTTAAATTGAATTTAACTTTTGATTTTTTGACTTAATTAAGAGCCCTTATAACTCCTGCCCCAATATAACAGAGAAAATTAGAGCAAACTCCGTTTTGAGCAAGAAAAAAAAAATAGTTGTTTTCTTTTTTTTAGGATGATTTTAAATGTTAAGAGGTTCAGGAGTTTTATCATCCCCCAATAGGGCGGTCTTTGTGAAGTTTTTGCTCAAAAATTAATTATAAAAAAGTAATTAGAAACAGAAAAAAACGCTCTAAGGTGCAAATCCCCCCTCCCTCCGGGTTAGAAGTACTTTGTTTACTCAGTTTTCAATGTTGCAGCTACCAGTGACGTAGCCAGAGCGTTCATACCCCCTCTCCCCCACAAGCTAAAAATGTTACACACATGTAAGTACATATCGCGTTTTCCGACTCTTTATTTCAAAAAAATTTTCAATTCCCCAAACGAAATACTTCTCGCTACGCCTATTGGTAATGCTATGCGCTATGGGATCTCCTGTACACAGGACAGCCACAGACACAAGTTCACAATTTTTTTGACGTTACTTCTAAAAAATACATGAAGTTTGCTTTTTGTGTAAAAAATATCATATAGTTTATTCATTCTGGCACTACTACATGTTTATCTCAGCTATTGAGTGTTGATTAGGACAAGGAACGTTGACGCCAGTGGACATCTATCCTTCTAACAGGAAAGTGATTAGTGAGATGATCTTGTAAATAACTCTCGTGTTACCTGGAAGTTTCTCATCAGAATCCAAGTGACAGTGCGGTTCCTGCGGTTCACACGATGCAGCAAAAAACTGGTTTTCCATCTGTTTCTATTTACCCCCCCCCCCCGAACCACCAGGTCGCTCACTGCTGAGAATAGAAGGGGTCTGAGAAAGAGAGCAATAAATCATCGTGGAAAAGGATCCAGTGCGGGCAGCTCTTTGTACTTTGGCTTTGACTTCGGACGCCACCACTCCATGAACTTTGTCCATGTTCACCGCTGCGCCCTGCCAATACAAGGGAAAAAAATGTGGCCGCTGCCGCCCTGGTGACTAAAAAAAAAAGGTCATTCTCGCTGCCGATCCGCCCTGCTGTCTAAAAAAAAAAAGGTCTTCACTTTGCATGGAAAAAGTGCCGCCCCCCAATCGTGCCGCCCTGGGCTATAGCCCATTAAGCCCATACGTAAATACGCCACTGGTTTTGTGGTTAAAAACTTAAGAATTACGCTACCAGAGAAAGGAGTGGGGGGGGGGGGGAGAGAGAGACACATGCTGCATCATATTCTAATCATTTTAAAAAATAAAAGCTTAGATAGTTTTACAGGACCTCTAAGCTAAGGCCCTACAATCAGGGTCGAATTTAGCTTTTTGCCGCCCCTAGGCAGACTTGAATCTGCCGCCCTCCTCCTCATATATATATAAATTTACACACACACACACACACACACACATATATATATATATATATATATATATATATATATATAATATATATATATATATATATATATATATATATATATATATATATATATATAAATTTGACACCCTGAGGTCCCCCGCACCTACCGTTTGAACGGTTTATCGGTTTTGGGACTCCAGGGACATTTATTAAAAACTAAACATGTTACAAACATCTTACAAAGCATTTTTTTTTCTTTTTTAAACATAAAATGAGATCTTTTTTTTAAAAAACAAATTTAAGATATATAGAAAATACATATTCATTTTAAACATTCTTAAAAAAATAATTCAGAAATAGGAATAAAAAAATTTAAAAAAAAGTTGAATTCCTTGAACTACAAATATGTTATTAGAAAGGTAAATAAAAAGAGAATACAGTTGTTTATTGGAAAAGGAGGGGGAAAAGGCATTGAGACTATTTTGGCAAGAATTTAAATTTGACACGTTACATCGAACGTGAAAATTGGATGTTATAGGGCAATGGAAAACAGTTCACAAAATTTTTTGATGCAATCTTTTTTTAGGCTATAATTTTTATTTATTTCACTGTTTTCTATTTTCTGCTCTAATTGTGTTTTAAGAATTTTAATAAGTGCGTTTTACATTTTTTTTTTTTTTTTTGCCTTTTTACTTTTTGCTTTCGGAAAGAGCGATCTATTCTTCCCATACTCGACTGGATATGGAGTTCGGTCACTAAGGTCAAAGGCAGTGTTCCTAACCGCCAGATCACATAGGATTGTTAAATAACTTTGTTAAATATGCCATATTTTTGCAATTTTTCAGATATCGTATTCTCTCTCGCTCTTACTTCTTGCCGATTAATGCCAACGATTTGTGGAACCACAAGCCATTTTTATTTCGATCGAATTTATTGGGGATCGAACTTTTCAGAATTTTTGCTTACCTCTTTTTTCCTTATATTTTTGTAGTCTCAGCTACTTCAGATAAGGGATCAAAATGCAAAATTTACCTACTTTTCAATAATTCTCTCCGAACCCCTGAAATAACCCCACTAAACAGAAATCATTACATCACTCTTCTGATACCCATCCCTTCGCAAGGTCAAATCCAAAAAACGGCGTGAGCATTGAAAAAAAAAAGCGAAAAACCATAGGGGTGTTGTTGTCAGCGCAAAATGCACATAAATTGGAAAAATGGTCTGCTTTGCAACCGAATAAGTTGCTCGAACTACAGGAAAAGGTTGTAATATCTTAGGAACCCGTTAAAACTTAATCCAGCCCAGGTGGTAACTGGAAACTGAGAAAAAATATTTAATAAATTGTACATGCAATTCATCGTAAAAGTAAGAGAGAATGCTTTTTTTTTTTAAATTTTTTGCACAAAATCTAAATGTTTTTGTGTGTGGGGGGGGGGGGGGGAGGCATGAGCTCCTCCTTGATTCCTGAACTCGGGGTCCTCGCAAAATTTATTCGCCCAGTCTTCATTTTGTTCTTGCTACGCCAATGCTCACAAGTACAATTTGGAGAGTCTGGTAATTTAATGGTAGAAAAAAAATAAAAACAAGCCGACTAGTGTCAGCGTGCATTCATCGATATTGCCAATCTTCTTTTAGGAAATTTTGTAATGTGGATAAAAGAGCAGATTTGGGAAAAGGTAAGCAGCCTGAATTCGAGAAAGAAGGATCTTCTGCTGCGGTGCGTGCTAAATTATCTGCTTTATCATTACCTATATTATTTGAGTGACCCTTAACCCAATTAAGTGAGATGGAAGGATTTGACAAAAGAAGGTTTTGAATGGAAGTGGTGATAGGTTTTTTTTGTAATGGATCCAAAATAGAGGGTAGAGCAGACTGACTATCTGAAAAAAATTGTAAATTAGTTAGGTTATTGTTTGAAATGTAAACTAAAGCATTTTTATAGCATGAAGTTCAGCTTGGAAGACTAAATTTTTAATGTGGAGGCGTGAAGACCATTCAAAAGCTATTGTGTCTCATTCAAAATGGACGAACGCAGATGCAACACCCTTAATAGTTTCAGAGCCGTCAGTATAGATTCTATTGTGAAGAAGCAAATTCGGATCACAGTGAAGTACCACATTATAGTCAGTAAGTTGAATATTTGAAGTAGTAAACCACTTAGGGCTCGGTAGTTCGTAATCTTTTGAGGAAAATGAAGTTCCTTCTATTGTAAAATCTATATCCTCTATAAATAGTTTCCAAAGTCATAATTTTTTCCTAATTGTAAGATCAATTGGAGGTATTCCGGAAAGAATGTGTAAAGTAAGCATTATGGGAACAGGTACGATAAGCGCCTGTGACAGTGAGGCGGGTACGACGTTGCATAGTTAGTAATTTCCTGGTTAATCTCTGAGAAATATTTTTATCCCTAAGTCCTGCAGCATATAAAACGGAGGTTTCAAAAACTTGCTTGTAGATTAAAATTCTATGTTTTATATGGATACCCCAGTTCCTGCCTGCGATTCTCTGGAGCAAGCTTTGAATAAAGTTTTATTTAGTTTTATTTTTTATTTGGTCAATGTGGGCTTCCCAGGTCAGTCGTTAATTAAAAGTGACACCTAAATATTTTAGAGTTGGATTACACTTCACAAGAGGAACCTTCTCTGAGTTCAAGGAAGTTCTATAGAGTGTTTGATGTACTTCGTCGCTGCCGTAAGCTAAAGGCCGTGGTGGCCCGATCGGTAAGGCATTGGACTCGTGTCCGGAGGGACCCGGGTTCGATCCCAGTCGGTCAAAGATCCACCGTCTTGATTAATGGTGGCTGGGAGGCGTTAAAAATGTTGCGGCCACAAAGTCCTCCAAGTGAAACGATACCTCTGGGGGTGCCGGGCCTAGGGTTTGCCCTCTTCAGGGAGCTTCTTAGGAGCCCTCTTCAGGGCCCTAAGGTAATTATTTTGGTAATATGTTGATTTCTAAGAAGATTAATAATTAAAACTCACAGTTATTTAAAGCACTATTGTTGCATTTATTTCATATTCAATCAATTAAGATTTTACTACAAATCATAGCCATTAACAAATTAAGTGCAATGTCTTTTACTTTATGACCCTTTAATATATACAGGGTGTCCACTCCAATCGTGGACCAATAGCTAATTTCTAAACCGTTAGAGATAAGCATATAGTTCATTTAGGAAAAAATCTCTAAATTACGAAAGGAATTTTGGGTCTATTCAATGTTTTTCAAAAAATCAAATTTTGAAAGAGTTACGAAATTTAAATTTTTATACAGCCCCCCAGTCCTATTAATCATATTTAGTAAAACATTCTTGACACTGTAACGTTTAAAACTAAAAAAAAATCACTCTTCTACCACAAAAATTGACCGAGTTATGACGTTTTGAAAAATTAAGATTTTGCATTGTTTCATGACGTCATGGAGAGATCGCTTAAGGGACCGTATGCGAAATCCTTCAAAATCTTAATTTTTCAAAACGTCATAACTCGGTCAATTTTTGTGGTAGAAGAGTGATTTTTTTTTAGTTTTAAACGTTACAGTGTCAAGAATGTTTTACTAAATATGATTGATAGGACTGGGGGGCTGTATAAAAATTTAAATTTCGTAACTCTTTCAAAATTTGATTTTTTGAAAAACATTGAATGGACCCAAAATTCCTTTCGTAATTTGGAGATTTTTTCCCAAATAAACTATATGCTTATCTCTAACGGTTTAGAAATTAGCTATTGGTCCACGATTGGAGTGGACACCCTGTATATATTTTTTTGCCCTCTAAGTAATTAAGTTGGACAGTTTGAAATCAACTTGAGTTGAAAAATTAAGTTCCTAGTTTCATTGGTATTTTTCCATACATTTTGGGCTGTAAATTCCACCAGTAAAATATCTAAAAGTGGAATTTTACGCCGCAGCCGCTCAAAAGGTTAATGGAATTTCTTGGTACTCTGAAACTGAAATGATGATGAACTTGATTGTTATGAAACATTTACTGGCAAAAATGATAAATACAGTTGTTACATCGAAAAACAGTAAAGTTTGAAATTTTGTAAAGAATAAAGAAAAGAGATTAATTAAGAGAGAGAGAGATTAACTATAAAAAGAGAGAGAGAGGCAGGAAGCACTCCTGCAAAAAGAACCATTGAAAGTTTTCACCCAACCAAGAGCCAACAGATATCATATCAGAAGCACAACTTTAGCAGTTAACAAAACATTCATGGGGAGCTGCAACAAAAATGTGTTTAAGAAGGAACCAGACAGGACACAAACATCATTCACAAAAAACACATATTTTCTTGCTGACTCACTTTGAAAATGGTTCTTGCATGCATGCGAATGTCTTTGAGGAAACGAGGATGCAACAGTAGGCGACCACACAAATCTTTGCAGTAGAAACCAAACCCACACCA
Organism: Uloborus plumipes; assembly: GCA_038373865.1. Classification (NCBI taxonomy): domain Eukaryota; kingdom Metazoa; phylum Arthropoda; class Arachnida; order Araneae; family Uloboridae; genus Uloborus; species Uloborus plumipes. The sequence continues at coordinate 47,981 of JAXGGA010002392.1, read as the reverse complement.
CAAACCAACCAAGAGAATTCCAATAGTGCCACCAGGGATATCAGATGGTGTATTCGGGGAGATAATATCGTATGTGATGTACCATATGTATGACAAAGCACACGTTAGTGCTGAACCGAAGGTGATGGCATGAAGGATCGTACCTAGGACTGGTTTAGAATTTTGGTGTAGAGGAATACCATTGCATTTTGCAATAATGTACCACATCCAGAATGGGAGGTGTCGAGACTGTCGAACATGTAGATCCACTTTTCGGTTCTTTGAGGCACTATCAATGAAAGAATGGACCCGGTAATCTTCACGGTCTGTTGCATAGAAGCGAGAAGTCATGGATTCAGACCTGCGGTTCTTGCTGAAAAGAAAATGACATCATTTAACATATTCAGAAATATTTTTTAAAATCTTATCACAATTTACTATGGTTTCATATTTTTGCTAAAAATAATACATACAGTGCTGGTTTCGATAAAAGCTCAGCACTAAGAATAGCTGTCAAACTTATGAAATAGGTATTTAATCCAATGAAAAAAAAAAATCCTGTGCATAATCATTACTTTCTTCCGAAGCACACAATTGTTTGACCTGTTTTTATACGACTTTTTCTTGTGAAGATTTTTTAAAAGCTGATCCTCCTTCCCCCCCTCTGCATTTAAAAAATATAATGTATTCACCCCCTTCCCCAAAATATAAAAGTTAGGGCTGATTTTGATGTTCACATTTAAAACCCTAGGTGCTAAGTTGACACTTAAAATTTTAAATTGCATCCACTTTTTTCTCACCCTGACTAACTGCAATGACTTTGTAACTCAATTGAAAGAATGAGGGAAAAAAATATTTCTCAACTTTTGAAGTTTTCAAAACATTTGTAATGAAATCTTGTATGGGAATCATTTCTACTATTTATTGATTTTTTAAAAAATCTTGAAAAAAAAATGTATGCTAAAAATATGCTTAGATTTTAATGTTGAAGCCCAGTGTTAACAAATCTCAGGCACCATGTTATTCTGAGGGCAGATCCAGCTTCTGTTTTAGGAGGAGGTCAAAAAGCAATTTTGTGCAAAAATGGGGAGGAGGGTGGCAGTTTTTTCGTATTATAAGTCCCAAAAATGCAATTTTTTGCTGTATTTGGTTGGTTATGAGGGGGGGGGGGTTCATGACACCCCCCCCCCCCCATCTGGATTAGATTTTCCTTTTTCATTCTGCAAGATAGTTTTTCACGGAAAATTATGAGTTCATTAAAAAATACCTGAAAGCTTTAAAGAGAAAATGTGTGTGTGTGGGGGGGGGGGGGTTGATTTTTTAAAAACAAAGTTACTGTTAGTTGAGCGAAAATATTTATAAAGTAATGAAAGTTGCATTTGTAACTGAAAATATGGAAGAGAATTTGTCTAGATGCAGTACCTAAATCTCCATATCAATACAATATGACCTGAGTCAAAAGTTTCACATTTATTCATACTGAAGTACTATTTAAAGATGTTATGTATGTGTTAAAAAACTTAAATAGTTGAAACAAAAATAAAATTCAGCCAGATGCAGTATTTAAGTTTTGACATTTGACTCTCTTAAACAGTATCGAATTTTGTTTAAAGCTTTTATTTTAATGATTTAATTAAAATAAAAAGAAATGTTATTTGTTTGCCTTTTAACAAGAAATAGCAAGTATCGAAATTGAGAAATATCTGATTCTGACAGCGGATGTAAAGGGATTGCAATCTTCAAAATTAAGAGGCTTTAAATGTATGAAAAAGGCATGCAAAAGAATTCAAATAAACTTTCTTCAGATTTACAACTAAAAGCTCTGCAATAAACTATTATTTTTACTATAAAATAAAGTCAGAGCTTCAAATTTCAACTTTTTGATTTTCATAAAGGACACAGAATTTTGTTCAAAAATTTCAAATTTATGATATTTTAATATAAATAAAAAGATATTTCATTTATTTGTCTTCTAACAGTAATAAGCATTAAAAATGAGAAAAAATATATTCTTTATTCTTATGCAAATGGATTGCATTTTTTAAAATGAAGGCATCAAAATAAAAAAAGATGCTTCAAGTAAACTAATTTATTGAAGTAAAAAAAAAATGGAATGGCATTTTACATTTCTATTCGGTGAATATTACTAATAATTTTTGGTATAATCAACGAAAATTCGAAAAAGTAAAAATATACCAGAGGTGGAAGATAAAAGCCATAATTAAAAATATCTTAATTCCAGTATTTTCGAACATGAAAATACCAGAATAGATCACGAAAATACCGGAAATCCAGTAAAATACTGGAACACAATCGCCCCTGGACTAAATACTGCTTCTTAATATACTTTTACAACCAAATCAAACATGCAATGCTTTCTATTGTAAATGTTGTAAATGCATAAACATAAGGGAGACTTTCCTGTCAATCAAAACAGCACTAGTTAACATGTGGCATTTTATTGCAGAATTTTCAAGTTTTGCATTGTGTAAATGCTTTGGGATAAAAAAAGCATGAATATTTACATATATGTGCATTTCAGAAAGAGAAAAACATTTGTGTTCACGCGACTTTAAACCGTTCACTTGTAAGGAATTAAAAAACAAGTATAAAATAAAAATTAACTGTTCTTGTTCTCAACTACATAGTTTAATAAAAGCATTTATTACAAATAAAAAAAAATTCTTGTTTTGTGTGCACAGCAATAAATCTAGAGGATTTCTAAATATTTTTTGCTGAATTCAAAGCATAATATTCATGGGAATTCAAGAGTGCCAAGGAAGCGCAGCATATACTTCTTTTCTTTTTCTGAAAATATTAATTTAGACAGAATTTCAAACTTTTCAATGCATAAATACGAAGTTTTAGAGAGTATATAGCTCCAACACCCTTTAGCTCAAACTTAAGCAATGACTGAAATCAAGGATCTACGTGTACTTACGGGGAGGCTGTCATTTTGAGACAAGATTGTTTTACATTAAGGTCATCTAAGCCGATATGATTGAATTATAAGCTGCGTTGAATAGTAAACTGTCGAACACACGTAATATTCTGGCATTTAATTACGTTTATTTCAGCAAAAACATCAAATGTAAATGTGCATAAATTAGATCGGATTGCGACTGAACTTGGCAGCTTGGCAGGAGTAAACAAAAACAGAAGTTAGCAAGCGGAGTGTTGCCAAATTTTAAAGGAAAATATTTGAGGTACTATAGGAAATATACTTTGCCAAGAGAAAGGGACTCTATTCACATGACGTCACGGCTGGTACCAGCAAAAAGTCGTTTCTGTCTCCTTCGGCTTTTTTCTGCTGCGTAAAAAAATAAAAAATAAAAAAAATTGGAAAGTATTTAAAATAGAAATGTTGAAAGAGATGACAAACAACCATTCATGCTGTAAGGTTTTTTTTTTGCTTTAATTAATCATGTTTTCCTGATTATTAAAGCTTCTTGGTTCCACCTCAGAAAATCCATGAAAACTCGCATTATCTTTCTATCCACCACTATTTTCAGAATTTTTAACAAAATAGTACACTGCTCGACATTGAAAATGCAACACCAAGAAGGAGTGGTCAGAAATTAATGAAATTTGGTAAGAAGACAGAGACAGCATGGAACAATAAGTGATATTTATTTCAAAATAAATAAGCAAAATTTAGAGCGAGGACGGCGTCGGCTCAGTAAGAAGTAGGACCACCGCGGACAGCGATGCACGAAGAAACACGTCTAGGCATGGAGTCAATAAGCCTGCGGATGGTGTCCTGAGGGATGGCACTCCATTCCCTTTCAACCATTTGCCACAGTTCGTCCTCTGAACGAGGCTGTGACAGGTTCTGCAAACGGCGTCCAATCACGTCCCACACATGTTCGATTGGTGACAAGTCAGGAGAGTATGGTGGCCAGGAAAGCATCTGTACACCTCGTAGAGCATGTTGGCTGATTCGAGCACTGTGAGGCCGGGCGTTATCCTGTTGAAAAATTGCATTTGGCAGACCCTGAAGGTAGGGGATTGCCACCGGCCGCAGTACATTATCTACATATCGTTGGGCCGTCATAGTGCCCCGAATACGAACTAGAGGTGATACGGAATCGTACGCAATAGCGCCCCAAACCATTATGCCACGTTGTCGCGCTGTGGGGCGTTCCACACTTACTGCCGGATTCGATCTTTCTCCACGTCGACGCCACACACGTATGCGATGACTATCGCTGGGCAAAAAGAAGCGGGATTCATCTGAGAACACTACGGTTTGCCATTCTGCCATCCACGTCGCTCTGATCCGGCACCATTCCAAACGTTGGAGTCTGTGCTGTGAGGTCAATGGCAGTCTTCTTAGCGGGCGCCGTGATTGCAGGCCACGTGCAACCAGTCGACGGGAAATGGTTCTGGTCGATACAGGAACATCCAGGGTACCTTGCACGTGCTGCAGAATCGACGTACAAGTGACTTGCGGGTCCGCCACAGCTTGTCGGTGAATCCGTCGATCCAAGCGGTCTGACGTCACTCTGGCTGCACCTGCACCCCTCAATGTGGCTACATTTCCTCTTTCCAACCATCTCCGACACAGCCGATGCACAGTGCTTGCATCCATGTGGGTATCAGCTGCAATTTGACGTATGGACCAACCTCCCCTTTTTAGTCCGATCACCATACCCCTCGTAAAGTCGTCTATATGCTGGAAGTGTCTTCGTTGAGGACGGCGTGGCATTTCCTCCTATCACACGTATCCTTCGAGACAAAAACCAAACTTCTCCGATAATTAGTTTGGCAGAAAAACCAACATGAACATAGCCTACTTTTCAACTTCATTCTCTTAAATCTTACTTCACGTGCGTCGGAGAGCTGCGCATTTCATATCATTTACATAACTCAGTAACGTGCGTCTACGGTAAAATTTGCATGAATTTCTGACCACTCCTTCTTGGTGTTGCATTTTCAATGTCGAGCAGTGTAATTCAGTATGAGCTCTAAAGCGCAGCTTCGAGTCTGACTCTTGACGGTGGATTTTCAAGATGCAGAAAATCAACAATGCACTTAACGTATGATTATGCGGCACGTAACAGATCCCCCAAGTCAAGGGCTTGTACAGGGTGGCAAGAGGGGCTACTACATTGTCTATGATTTATGTTTTCAGTGGCAAATATGGATGTAGCCTCTGTGAAGTGTGTAGTGATTAGACCATTGTTTTCCAACCTTTTTGAGTTCGTCGCCCCCTTCAAGACGCTGACTGACACCTATCGACCACCCCCTCAGGCGCGGATCCAGAGGAAAGATCATGGGGGTCATGACCCCCCCTTAACTGACCAAACAAAGCAAAAAATTGTATTTTTGGAACTTATATTGCGAAAAATTGTCAAAAAACCCTATTTTTGCACAAAAATTGCATTTTGACCCCCTACCTTTCCGAAAATGACCCCCTCCTTAACCAGAAGCTGGATTCACCCTTGCCCCCCTTCTTTCTCGAAATAACCATAAGTTGGCGCAAGTGAACATTGATAACGTAAGAAGCATAAGTAAAAAACTTTAATTTTAAGTAAAATGTACAATGTACGCAATAAAGCTATTATAACCAATCACTTTTAAACTCTAAAATATTTATGAATAAATAAAATACCTTTATTTTTTTTCTTTCGCAAAGTGAATTGATAAGCATCTGAAGGGTAACCTTAACTAAGATCATTGATATACTTTTCAAAGAAATATAAGTACATTTTTCAAGAAATTATTTTCTTTTCTACACTGGAATATGCTGCCGTGCTAAGCACAAAAGTCATTCGTATCTGCATTTTTTATCAAAATTGAGTTACACCACCAGGTGGCACTTTGTGACGCATTTTACGTAAATACAAAATTATATGGTCATTTGAGTAAGGGAAATATTAAAAAAAAAATTCTGAAAAATGTTCATCTGAATCAAATACATGGTGGCAAAGAACATCAAAGAGTTTTATCTCAGTTTGACTTCGACTGTAGATACCACTTTTGCGCTTAACATGGCAGTATGGGGGAATTAAAATCATTGAAACTCAAAATTTGGCGGAAAATTTTAAAATTCATAAAATTGACAATGAATGACAAAATACTTCCTTAGGTTCATCCGAAGTGCAATTATCTTGAACTTAAATTTGTTTTTTTTTTTTTTTTCTTAACTTGTGATTTTGTCTGAATTTCTGAGCAACCGTATTCGTACTGTTACTATTTCAACTTTCGCTACCCTTTTATAACGACTGTTTTCTCTTCTAAATACCAATCGTCCCCTATCGCCCCTTAAGAAGTTGCCGCCCTTTGAGGAGCCAAATCACCCTTTGTGGGCGATCGCCTACAGTTTGGGAACCTCTGGATAAATCGGTAGCCTTTATGGCTAAGACGCAGGTTCTAATCTGATTCGTGTTGGTGGATTTCTAAGACGTAGGAATTAGCAAACGTCTATGTCGTGTGCGGCAAGTACAAGATTCTTCGGGTATTTGTTCGGCTTAGAATACTCTTGAAAAAATTGAACTCTTTGCACATTTTCACTTTATAAGCGCCCAGGTGTCTCCATCCGGTTGCGTAAATGGGTGACGAAATGGTCATGGTAATGGCATCCGCCGATAGGGGTGCCACATGAATGACAGATTGCTGGTCTCTAAGGGATGCTCTAAGTTTGAGAACAAGGACTGGCTACTGCGCATTTCCATAAGAAACGAACAATTGATGGTGATGTCAAACCAAATCGCTTCCCATAAAAATTCGCTACTCAGGCTGTAATTTCAAATTTTTCTTATTGGGGGGGGGGGGGGGGTGGAGTGTTGCTGTTGCTGTTGCAGACTATGTGCCATTGACATTTAAAGGGAGGAAGGGTTATAATTTTTCAAAGATACTAGATCCCATTTGGAGGGGGTTGCTTTCTTGAGGGTTGCTCCAAAGCATTTGATGGGATTGTGTGATCGCCCTTGGGATTTGGGGGTGTGTATTATAGACATTGCAGAAAGTATATACTCTATATGTATGTTATCAAAAAAAAAAAAAAGTAAAAATTATTCCAACATTTTGATTAATGCATTGATTTTTTAAAACCAGAAGGCAGAAGGGGGAAATGCCTCTTTTTACCCGCCAAAATTTCTCCATTTCTTCCTTCGACATTTTGGCTTTTAGTCTTCTATTTGCTTGTTAGATGGCAGCACAGAAAATAGTTATCATATTCTAGCGTTGGATGCAAGATGCAAGCGCTTGAAATTTTTAAAAATTCCGAGTCTGAATTAAGTTTGAGTGCGAAGATTCGTTCATGCTGTTTGATTAATGATTCGAAAGAAAAATTAATTTCAAGAAGCTAAGAGAAAATTATGTATTGCTAATACAACAGAACATTTAATCAAAATCAAAATTAAATTTGAACCCGTTGCAGAAACTGGGCATTGTAGTTTATTACACAGAATTCTAATTAACTTTAGTCTTGTAACGAATTACTGCAAATTGATACGTTACAAATGTAAAAATAGTGAGCATTCTGCGTAATATGTGAAAGTTCATTAATAATAATAATAATAATAATAATAATAATAATAATAATAAAAGGTATAGGGGTTAAGCTGCCTGTCACCTACTATGAAAATAAAGCCTTGTCATGGATACGCACACACACTTTTTGCAGTTTTTGTTTTAATAATTCACAAAAAAAAAAAAAAAAAATAAATAAATAAATAAATAAAAATAAAAATAAATAAAAAAATGCTGTGTCTAGCCACTGGCAGTTATTAGAACTTAGACGTCCCGAATAATTTAAATGATGATTTTTACAATCACAAACTGCGAGAATACTCTACTCGTTGGGTTTCATGTTTTTAAAAACGAAACGAAACGGAATGGAATGGAAAGCGAGAAGAAATTCGTACCTCTCATACTATGAATGGTGATTTTCTAGATTTGTAATACGAAGTATATCCACAAAAAAGAGCTGGTAAAAAGGGTGGAGTGATAAATTTATTGTTAGTATAAACATTTTGCACTCATACACTTATAATAAAGATTATGTTTACTGGTATGGTATTTTGGATTTCCTATCAGTCTTAAATGGTGGGAATTAGTAATCTGGACATTTTGTATTCAGGTGGGGGAAGTTTTACAAGAAAGTTCAGCGCAAGATTTCTGTTTTTTTTTTTTTTCGAAAAAATGTATTTTTTCACGGAAAGAAGAAGAAGAAGAAGAAAAAAAAAAAAACACTGAATGGCTGCAATCAAATTGAGAGAGTATTTGTTAATTTCTATCCCCCATAAATTTTAAACTCTTTTTCAGTGTAAAATAATTTTTCAATAAAATGTCATCATCCTTGTTAAGAGCTACTACGTACAGCCGAAAAAATTTTGTCACTCTCAATAGTAAAGAGAGAGAGAGAGAGGGAAACGAGAAAAAGAGAGAGAGAGAGAGAGGGAAACGAGAAAGAGAGAGAGAGAGAGAGGGAAACGAGAAAGAGAGAGAGAGAGAGGGAAACGAGAAAGAGAGAGAGAGAGAGAGGGAAACGAGAAAGAGAGAGAGAGAGAGGGAAAAGAGAAAGAGAAAGAGTGTGTGAGAGAGAGAGAGAGAAACACACACACATTAGGTGATATCGGAGAACTATGAGGTATGAAAGACTCCTACGGTGTCCTAAATTATCTCTTTACGCGCCTCTAGTTCAAGCAAACTTGTAGGCTTCGGAATTTACGATCCTAAGTGTTAAAAGATATGTTCAATGTGTCAAAAACCAGGGAATCCCTCATGCTAGAGAAGCTGATAATGTGGTGTAGAAAGTCCAGTGGTATTCTAGATGTGTAAAGTTGCGCATTGTTCTACTGAAAAATAGCTTCTGGGAACCCTATCTGCGAACCAACACACGTGACAGAAGCATGTCACGTACTACTAGGCTGTCTTGGTGTTGTCGATCAATATCAAGGGTGGTCACTGGTCAGGTATCGTATGCGATGGCCGACCATAAACGATCTTCGCAGTTGTAGGTACAGTGCGTCGCTGAAAACAAAGGCGGAGTTTGGGCTTTTTCACTCTGTCGGCTTCATTTGGATTTGTGTCGTAACCGACCGAAATTGCAACTAAATGGAACCAAATCATCTTCAGCGACGAATATAAATTCAATTTTAGCAATGATGACACTCATATCTGTGTCGCTATTATAGAGTCTTTTTTTTTTTTCAGTGACACACCGCGCCTACAGCTGGAGAGCTGTTATGGGGGGACATCGCATACGATACATGGCCGCCATTTTTATTGATCCACCAACACCACAACTCTTCTCAATACATTCATTACATACTTCTGTCACATGTTTTGGTCCTTATGGTAGAGGTCCTTATGGTCCCATTTTTTATCAGGTTAACTATCGTTCACAGAGGCAAAGAATGGCGCATGACTTTACCCGCTGATTTATCACAGATTGCGCATGTCTGGTATCACTTGGGATTATAAATTAGATAGTCTACAAGTTTGATCAAATTAGTGGCATGTTGTGCGAGACTTTTCTGCCTCTTAGCTCGACTGTATCCCCTCCTGTATCCAGGCCTAGAGGTGATTCAACAAGTACTAAAACCTCCATTCATTTGGAATTTTTCATATTTCAAATGATGATTTTGCTTTCAGTACGTCATTACTTTCTTGTATCAATGTCGTCCTTATGTGTGTAAAATTTCTTTTTATTCTGCCAGCGGTGCAAACTTTTTTTTGTTCTAGAATGAACTTGAACATAACATTTAGAGTGTAAAAAAACTCTTTATGAATAGGGTTTTTACAAATTTCAGATTAAAAGATATACTATTCGACACGGTACAGACTTTAAAAACTAATTAAGTAGACAATATTCTTTATTTGTTCTAAAACTGCACATTTATGTGATATTTTTAAGAAAAGAATATATTTTTGTAAATTATGATTACATTGTAATGCACACAAAGAATCCGAATTTTCAAGTTTTTTCTAAAAGGAAAAACTATAATCTAAACAAGAATAAAACAGATGATCATATATTCTGTTAAACATAGTTTTCATTTATTACCGTCTTCGAAATCCATAAACAAACTGCTTTATAGCTTTCAGAGTTGACAATAAACGATATGACTAATCCATGTAGAATAATATTCTCTGTACGTTCAACCGAAAAAGTTATTGTTCCTATGCATAGAATTTTATGGGTTTTCAGCAGAAAAAGTATCTTAAATAGGAAGATAAAAGTCATGTTACAAATGAAAAAATGCACTTTAGCAAAATGGACGTAACTTTTATGCGATGAATATATTGTTATGTATTTATGAAAACTATTATTATAGTTAAGAGCTGTGACAAAGTTCAAACTTTCGTTCAAAGCTTGAAAGAAATTCTATGGTGAATGCCTTTTTGGTCATGTAGACCAAAAAGGCAATTGGAGTTTTTTTTTATGCTGGATAGAAAGAGTTAGCTAGATCGTAATTTTGTTGTCATTAGAAAAGTGTAACAAAACTTTTTTAGAAGAGATTTGTCAAATTTCTTGTTCCTATTTGCAGTAAAATTTCTTTCTTCATGGTTCAGTGCAGTTTAATGCAAAAAAAAAAAGTTGTTAAGTGCTTTATAAATTCTATAAATATGCAACAGAATTATGCAATCACATTCATCTGCTCATTCATTTGTTAAATGTGATCAACGATATAAAATTGAGCAACATTAGTTATACCGTTTCCCGCTGAAAGTCACTAAAGACAGGAATCTTGCTGAAGAATGCAGAAACCTAAAAAAAAAAAAAAAAAAAGAAAAAATCGAGTCTCGCAGAATAAATCACCACTTTTCATAGAAAACTTAGATATGTTTGTAGTAAAGGCGTGAGATCATCCTGATTTACCAGGCAATATGTCAAAGAATTTCAGCTAATGCAACCAAAAGCAAATAGAGATCTACTTATTTGCCTACGATTCAAACGCAGCTAGTGTTCAGAGACTACATTTTCTCCCATTAGGGTTTTAGTCAATCTGGAAGTACCGTGATTATGCTGAAGGTGAAATACTTAATGAAAACACTCAGTATATTTTAATTGAACTGGTAACTAGATATATTTTTCACAACAGTAAGAAGTTTACATCAAAGTAACTTGCAGCAATTCAGGAAACTTTTTGCAAGGATACTTGATTTTTCACAAGAAAACGGTGGAAACTCGCAAAATCCCGGAAAGTTACGTGAAAATAATCTGTAACTTTTCGGAATTTTTTTACACTGTATTTTTTCGCACGTGTTGAATCAACGTGTTACATTAAAATGAGCTGATAAAACTAGCTTTTAAACTCTTTTGAATTTTGGTAATTTTAAAGATGAACTGCAGTACTTTAAAGTTTTTTTTAAAGAGCAATAGGATTTTCATGAGGACAAGTTTATAAAGTTTCGAAGAAAGATATTTGTTGAGCTATCAGCAGTGGAAAATATTGGAGACTTTTGAACTTATTGGAGAAGACAAACATCGTTAACTGAAAGATAAACTCAGGAACTGTTGATTTACGAGCAATAAAAGTATAAAGTGTACTTACATTTACGGAATAGACATTGATAATTTTTTACAGATAATTTTGCGCACTGAATGATACTGAGCAAGAAAAAGTTCATCATAAAAAATTTAAAAAAATTGAAAACGAAGCAAGGTGAATAAGTGAACAACTAATAATACATACTACTTTCATTTCCAATATGCTTGTGGATTAAGTACTAGTCTTGAATAAAAAAATTTAAAAAACTGATAAAAATATCTACTTGTGTAAGTAGTTTTGTATACATTCGAGCAACGGTTGGTAGATGCCTAAGACAGATTATTTTTTTTTTTTGTGTACGGAAGAGGTAAATAAAGTGTCCTATTTCTTAAAAGGAATGCATTTGAAATAGTTACGATTAATACCTTATATTATCAGTTAATAAAGTTTGTAAAGTTGTTAACGAAGGTGGAAAAAGTATGATTTGTGCAGGATATTCAAAACTAACTTATTTCCCACCGCTGCCCGGTATGGCATTATGTTTAACTTATTTCATACTAAATGAAATAGTTGAGCCTTAAATTGATAATTCATTGTTAATCGTAATCTTTGTTGGAAAATACTCATATTTAAATGTGTTAAATATCATCAAGTTGTGATAAATTCTGCTTAAAGGCTTACCTCTATTACTCAATATGTTCAAAATTGAAAGAAAATGCCCATTTTGAAACAAAAAATTTGAATTTGAGCTTTTTGGATTTTTTTTAATTTTAAAACCCCGCCTATGTGAATTCTAACGCATTAAGGAACCTCTGTGCCAAGTTTGATGAAAATCCGACGAAAACTGTGGATTTGTATAAGGAACATATATACAAACATACAATCCATTTATAAAAATGTATAGATTAGAAATAATGTTGATATTTTTATAGTATTTAAAATATACACACACACAAAATGAGCTAAATATTATTCTCTAATTGAATACTCTGAAATGAGTTAAAAATGTATTGATGTTTACAATTCTCTCCCCCCCCCACCCCAAGTTAATAAGAAAAGTTGATCATATCTGATTACCGAAAAAATCGTCCATTTTAATGTATGTTTTCCACAGATAATCATTTTTTTTGTATCTCATTCGTATTAATGCTCAAACAAAAGGATAAAGGATAAAAAAAAGAAAACGAAAATATTCATGCTAATGAGTCTTTTTGGCGAAATAAATGATGAAATAAAAAAAAATCGTTGTCCCAATGGTAATAAATAATTTTATGCGAATAAACAAAACATTTTCGAGACTATTCTCATCAAAAAGAAATGTTTAACGAATCATAGTAATGAGTCGATTTTGAAAGGGATCGTCTGCCAGAAATAATTACATCTGGCTCAAATGAAATTACTAATGCATGACGGGAGAAAATCAGATTTTCCTACCATTAATAAATATCTTTTTACGATTTTCAGAAAATTTCATTTCGGAGAATTAAATCAAAAACCTTTTTTTTATGCTAAAAAAAGATATGGTTATCTCTAATCAACTTCCGGAATACAATTCAAGTGCTTATTTTTTTTCTGTATTACTTCATATTAATGGAAAACTATAAATTCGGATTAGAAATTACTCTTCTTTTGTTCTTGCAGAAGTGAATTAGAGCAAGAGCCTGTGAAAGACATACCTACTTCATAGCATGTAGGTACAAAATTTTTCTGTGTGAGCACATACCATACGTACAATCGCACATACTACATAAGAAGTGAAAATCGCCATCTTTGGACTTACGTTAGTCTGGCTCTGAGGTACAGATTTTACTCTATACAACTCAAAAATCTTGTTCAGCAGAAATTTGTTAAAAATTGTTCTCTCTCCTTCCTATGTCATCTTCAGACAGTTGAATATACATCACACGTTTATTCAAAAGAAAAAGGAATGGTTTAAAATTTAACCCATTAATGCCTAGCGTCCCTTTATAGGGACCGCCGAAAAAAGGGTCTGAATTTCCATAAAATGAACATTTCAACCAAATAATAGTGTTCAATGAGTACCTGGGTAATGTTTCAATTCGTTATTAACAAATTGCAGCACATAGCCATTCTAAAATGTGTTCTGTAGTAGTTTAAATATGATCTTTATCAAAAAGGACATCGTTCACAATCTCAAGAAAAAAAGATAAGTTTTCAAAGTTATTCCCAGCTTCCCAGCTTATGTTAATTGCTGATTTTATTTCTTCTTATAAAATGTCTTTTAAAATATTATATGGTAGACAGAAAAAAAATTAGTAAAAAAAGTATGTACCCTATGGGGTCTATCCTTTTTTTTTAAGGGACGATTTTTCTTTCCTTAATAAAAAAGTTATATTTTACATAATATTTTTTTTTTATTGTTTTTCCTATCCATTTAGTAGTTTGTAACCAGTATACAAAATATTGGAAAAAAAAGTCAGGTATTAATGGGTTAATATTTCTCGCTAATATTATCTAAAATGCATGTTTAATAGCATTAAACATTGATACGAAATGTTCATATTACAAAATAGAAAATCAGTGCCTTCTCGCATTTCAGAGCAAACAAAAGCTAAAGTAAGCAAGCATTGTATTTCAAAAATTCATTTTTTATTTGAAAAATACTTCTCTAAACAGTAACTATGGAGAATAATTTAAAAACTGTCCTTTCATTCTGGCTAGAAGTAATGCCGCTTCAGAAATATTTTCGAGAGGAAAACACAAACTTATGCGTTGAATTTGCATTATAGAATTGCTATGTTTTTAACTTTGGCGAAACGAAAGCTTTAAGAAAATGCGGAATGAATAAATTGAAGATTTTAGACTTAAAATAAGATTCATATTTCTGTAAAACAGATGCCTTGGAAATTTATGATATGTATCATAAGTAATAAGATACAATGCAAATGTTTGCTGATTTATTTTAGACTTCGCGTGCAAATGCTGCTAAAAATAAATATTCTGCTCGTATTTATTTTATAGGATTTTTGCACAATGGGAAAGATTATAAATCTGGTAAAAAGTAAAATGTTAGTAATAATGCCGTGAGAAGGTAAAGGGCAGTAATTGCGAATATTTTATTTTATTTTGTTTAAAAAAAACATTTTGGTCAGCTATTTTACTTCTTGTTTTTTAAACAAGGTTTCTTATTTGATTTCTGTTGGGGAAAAAATACGGGAAATACGAAGAAAGGAAAATCAAATCGAAAAATAAATAAATAAATAATTAATTAATTTGATTTTCGACGTCCTGAATTCAAATTAATGTTCAAATTAGTGCTCATTGGTTTTACACCAATATATAGAACATTTGATACATATTTTTTCAATAGCCATTAGAGATAACTCTCTTGTTTCAACAGAATTCACAGTCACTCCGGAGGAGGAAATAAGTCGAAAAAAAAAAAACTTATTAATTGGTATCTTCGTTAATTAAAATCGTACAATTATGTAAATTAAAACTAATGAAGACTGAAAAATTTCGATTATATCGGTACCTAGTTCGACTTTCAGTTCATTGGCGTTTCGCGTAAAGAAGTTGGACATAGATAGAAAGAAAGGTAGATAGATACTCAGTTTTTAATATAAGTAGATATATTGATAACGAACGGCAAGCGTAAATAATTTTTTCCTCAAAAATATGTATCAAGATGCTCTTTCGTTGGCTAACTATTTAAACTTTGTCCTTTTTTACACTACTCATGTGGTTGCTCATACCACCTTACATGTCCTTGCGGGAATTCCCCCCATTGCTCTTACAGTTAATCTAAAATCAACTTTAGGAAATGTCTTCATAAGGAAAACTACAGCAGAAGTATCCCTTAATAATGTCAATTCATCCAATGACTTTGAAGCAGCAAGCCAAAAATGGACTGAACATCCTTTAATACAGTGCGCTACTCTGAATATTAGTTTGGAAGAATCGAATATTTTAACACTGCACACTGGGATTTTCACAGACGGATCGAAAATATGTGATGGAACCGGCTCAGCTTTTACTCACATCTCCAACAATAAGGTTGTCTACGATTGGTCAGCCAAACTTACAGCGTATAATTCAGTATTTCAAGCGGAGCTTTTTTCAATCTTTCACGCTTTACTTTATATTGCATCAGAAAACATTACCTTCAACACTACAATCTTCTCTGATAGTTTATCTTCGCTTAAAGCAATCAAGGACCCAATGCATTCTTCAAAGTTAGTCAGAGACATCCAATCCCTCTGCAGAGAACATCCAAACATAAATCTATCCTGGGTTAGAGCCCATAAGGGACACTTTGGCAATGAACGAGCCGACTTTTTAGCTAAAACTGCAGCAATGAACCCAGCACATTCATTAGTATTCAAAATTCCTCTACCAAAATCTTTCCTCAAACATCACCTTTGGTCTAATCTTCTTCAAAATTGGCAGGAAATCTGGGACACTGCAGAAACCGGTCGGAGAGTTCACGAAATCCTACCAAATGTCAAGCTAAAACCACGATGCAAACATCCTATGGAAGTACAATTTCTCAGTGCACATGGTCCATTTCCTTCATATCTGCACAGATTCAAAATAATAAGCTCACCATTATGTGTTTGCAGCCAACTTGGAACTCCTGAACATTACTTATTCAATTGTCCATTAACTAGCTCTTTCCACTGCATATATAATTCCAACCTTCCTGTATCCAAAAATATAGCTCATATTCTTCATCATCCAGCTACTCGCAAGAATCTTCATAAAATAATGTTTTTACTCAGCACTCAAATAGAAGACTTCAAATATCCTGCCTAAAACTTCAAATGTTATATTATTGTCTTTTTATGTATATATCAAAATTGTTTTTCCTTTTATTATTATTGTTTCCATGTAATTTGTTTTGTTCATTCCTCCCAGCCACCACATCCGGCTAAACCCTCATCAGGGTAGGTACGGTGGTGACTAGTGGGGTTTAAATAAATAAATAAATAAATACTCATGTGGTTTCCTGGATATACAATTAACTCATTAATGGCTTGCGTCCCTTTTTAGGGACGGGCCAAAAAGTGTCTGAATTGACAAAAAATAAACATTTCAACCAAATAACAGCGTTCAATTATTACTTTGGTATTGTTTCAATTCACTATTAACAGTTTGCAGCACATAACCACTGTAAAGTGTGTTCTGTAGCCGTGTAACCAGTACACAAAGTATCTTTGGAAAAAAAATGTCAGGCATTAATGGGTTAAGTTTTGTTCTTATTTTTACCTTTACAATAAAAACTTAACAAGAAGAGTTTCTTTAACTTAGAATTAGCACTTTGGACTCAATGAATTGTGCTAAAAGACTCTGCTCCAAAAACGTTTTTATTGAAGTACCCTAAGAAAGATGATAGCAGAGGAGAAATACCCTAAAGCACCACAAAAAACAAGAAGATATGGATGATCATAACTCAGCCTGAGCGATTGCACCATTAGCAGCTAATGGTGTGCATACGCATTCGTTTGACACCTGTTTTGCTTCTCTTTAGGACGAAGAAGTAAAAAGGAACAAGTAAAAATACAAGTGTTGGTTTCAGACAGATCCCTTCTATCAATGTTAGCTTCATCAAAGTTCTGAATTGAATGTCATGTAAGATGATATGAATTAAAAGAAAGAAAGCAGAAATGTGTTATTATGATCAATCTTGGATGAAAAGAGACGAAGATTAAACGGAGAATAATGTTTAGAATTATTTGCTTTTCGGGGAGTATTTGCTTTATCACAGAGTTTATTTCTGCGAAAAGTTTCTGTAAGAGTAATTCGTAAATAATGAGATAAGTAAAGCCTTATTAATTGCTTTCAACAAATGGTACTGTTTATAAAGTTTCAAAGCATAAGTTTTAGCGTGTTTGCTGTTGTGTGTTTAAAAATTCAAGCTCCTATATAGTTGTTTGAAATGAAAGTGGTGAAAGTAATTCTTATATAGTTTTGAATAAATGAGGTTTTGTGAAAACGTCTTCAGAAGAACCAAAACAACTTCAACTTCAATAGCAGAATCTGTATTTAAACATAGTTGTGCCGTGTGCGGGTGGGGAGGGGGAGGGGGGGAGGCAAAGTGAAGTAGTTAAGATAACTTACTTTAAAAAAAATGAACAAGTTTGAAATTTCTTCTGAAGATTATGGTGAATAAAAAAAGAATGCATTTTATATTAAAACTTGCATTTAAGAATTATTTTATATTTTTAGCAGTAATTTTGCACCTTCAAAGAAAGGGCGATACCTTTTCCCTTTTTGTTTCATGAGAATCAACTTTCATGGGCAATCAACATGGCGAAGTACTTTTCTATGAAATATTTTTTATTTGTTCATAAAAATAACCTTGATTAAACAAATGAGTAAACGATAGAATGCATGACTAATTGAATAGACATTGAAACAATAAGCGAATAAATAAATGCGTAAATTAGTGTATGAAAAAAATGAATGATTAAAATAGTGAATAAATAAGAAAATAAGTAAATGAATAAATAAATAAGTTAAATATTGATTGACGGTATGAAAATGAGCTAATTAATAAATGAATACGTAAGTGTTCCTCATATTTTCCTAATTTTTTCCTGTTGTGAGTCAACTATTGTCAAAAGTTATTTTTAGCACGTTCCTGGAAGGGAAAGTAAGTTTGGTTACTTCTCATATGATGCATCTCACAAAATAAGTCCGTTACTGGATCAAAAATATAATTAAAGAATTGTTTTTCGAAATCTTCGAATTTAATCGTATTGTGTAGAAGCAGAAACGAAATGTTCTTCTGCTTTTAATCAATCAAGAATCAAACATATTTGTAGCCTTTGGAGACTGTTTTGAATAACAATGATATTAATGCTACCGTGGATTTGTTTTTTTCCTTTTTTTTTTTTTTTTTTGTCATTCTTGTCATCTGTGCACGGTAAGAAAGCGTCACAGAATTAGCCCTGGTGTTTCGGGATCTCATGGATTTCACCAGCTCGTTGTGATAATAAAGTGTATTTGCCTGAACGTTTTCTGAATTCCTTCAAAATGCAGACTTTTCACTGCAGTGGGAAATATTTTTAACCACCAGTTTCAAAATAAACTCAGGCTTGTCTAGTTTGATTGAGTCCCTGGCGGGGGAGAACTACAATTTCTGGATACAATAGCTTTGCAGGCAGTTTAGCTGGTCGACATTTGCGTGCAATTCTGCTTTGGCCGTATTTTCTGAAATACTTTAGTAATTTTGATGGTAATAAAGGATGATGCAAAGTTATTAATACGAACGTACTTAATCTTTCCTGGAAGGGTACAGTTTCGCTTAGTAAAAAAGCCCCGGATTTTACTGGCAAGATTTCTGAGTTATTCATATAGACCCCAGAGCAATTTCAGAGCGTTTCAAAATACTGATTATTAGTGGGAATCTTTTTTATTTCTGGCAGAAATTAAGCTCATTAGTTTGCCCACTATTTTCTAGGAACGTTTCGGAATTATTTTTACAGTGTAATGTAATGTCAATATTTCGTTCAATACAGAACATTCAATATTTGAAAAAAATAAAGAAATAAACAACAACCTCATTAAATATTAAATAAAGACTATGTAAAGCAAAAGGACGAGCTGGTAACGTAAAAGCACGACGAGAGATAAATGACAGTGGTTTTATGATTAAAATAGCAATTTAAAAGTAATAAACTGAACTAATGATCTGAAGTAAAGAACTAAAGCAGCGAAATTGGCGAACAGAATTCTGATTTCAAATCCCTTAATGATACCTTAATGCTTCAATCAAAGTCATTAAATAACTGCGGTAAACAAATATTGTTTAATGCCATATTTCTTCTTCGAGTCATTTAAAATTCAACAAAAGATAGGGAAGGAGTAAAAATGAGAGAAAAAAAATCCATTTTTAAATAACGCTTAAGAACAGATAATTAATAACACAAGTCTGCGATTTATGTTTATTTTAAGTTTTGATAATTGATTTACAAGCATTTCTTCATGCTGAACCCGAAAAGGACTAAAGGGCTTAGCCGCAATGTTATAGAATGCGCTTCGCTTACAATTTGTTCATTTCTTGTCTCATACTTTGTATCACTATGTTTAAACAGGGGAAGGGGCTCGATAATTTCAAATGTAAGTTGCCACAAAGCAGTCTTAAATTTTTCTTCAAGTGCACGCTTGTTGTTGTTTCTTATCTCCGATGGTCCGACGGCGTCAGACCAGATCCATAAATTCGTTGAAAAATATAATGTAGGAAACAAGGAGGAGAGAAGTATAAATTTTCCTCCAAGAAGTCCCAATAAGCTTAAAATATGCTCAGCTGAAGCTTGGTGCTGTTGGCATGTTGGGCAAAGAAAGTAGGATTTTACACTTATTTTATCTGACTGTATGCAAGGTGATCATGTGCAAGGTGTGAAAAATAAGTATGTTTTTCTGTTACATGAAAGAAACAGCGAATGTTCTTTCTTCCTCGAACTTCCAGTGACTTTGCCGACTGTGCCGGCTTACTAGTCCTGTACCAATCATGAGTGGAGCAGCAGCGAAATCCTCCTATTTATATTTTTCATTTTAGAGAACATATCAAAGTAGGCAAGTTCAATAAATGCTGAAGCTGGTAGGTTGCAATAGTCTTTTGCTAGACAGCCAGCTTTCTCGTTAAGTGCGCATTTAAATTGATTCATTTTACTTGTTTTGGAGAGGTATGTCATGTTTCCGAAATCACAACTACACTTAATTCAGGCATGATGAGAGAGTGTTCAAAGTATTACAGTTTTATTTCCCTGTTTCAAAGCTCTTTTAAAAATTGGAGGGCTCGGTTAGAGTAGATTTACGAGGGGGAATCGGAAAAAGTTTACCCTGGTGACTGTTGACAGAGGTATGTATGAAAGTCAGAAAATAAAATGCGATATTAAAGATAAGACATAAATTTGATTTTTCCCATAAGTACTAAGAACATTGAGGCCTGTGGCATTCCGCTTGATAAGCTTCAAACACCGCTCCAGGTAAGGTTTCTAATAAAGGGGAACTGATGTATATGACATTATGGTTCAAAACTGCAAGTGTAGTAGTATGTGTAGGAAAATCGCGTTGAAAAAAATTGTTGTCTAGGCTTCAGATGCACAGCTTGGTTGATGTCAGACGCTTTCAGTCTATGGTATTGGTTGAACTATGGTGTTGGGTAGCTATTACGGTATCCAACACTAAATATGTATCTGGTTCAAAAATAGTTGTTTCCGTAATATTGCTAAACAGTTAAAATTAGCTCTCGTTTTCAAGACACAGCCAACTGAAGAACTGAAATCTCACTAATGCTCTATTTACGCCGGCAGATAGAGCCTCTTCTCATGGAACTAATCGCCTTTAATTTTTGACCCCTTGCTGCTACAGAAAATCTCACTTCATATGAAATACCTTAGTACTTCATGAAATTTAAATTACAGGGCGAGGAATGCTCAAAAGGAGCCTCTAACAGATCTAACCATTTCCGCTTCCACCCATGCTCGTTGCGCTTGTATTAATGAAGAACTCTATGAAAGCTTTGAATAGAGGTGGTTTTTCAAATCTTTAGAAGGAAATTACCAAAATATATTGAAGCAAAAGTTAAGGCGAGGATTTTTAACTACCATTCAAACGCACAGTTATTAAGATCACTGTTTCTGAGAAACACCATGGCAGCTTTAACAATGTCTTATAAGTATTTCTAAGCAGCAGGGAAGACGTGAACAACTCAAAAAGTGTGGTCAAATAAATCCTACAGAAGTTCTGCCAACATTGAAGCAATATTTCTCCCCAAAACGCCATTTCTTCCATTTCCTCCATGATTTTTGCAAAAAACTTGAGAGGTAGGGAACACAGCAATGATTTTACAAGGGGACATAGATATTTTCGCAATCTGTGTATTCCATAACGTGTTTCCAAACGTGTCCTCAAATTTAAATTTAACTCATATCCTGAGCGGGACACACTTAAACCACAATGCAATGTACTTTCTTTTTAACAGAGAACGTACGAGACACATTTAAGTGAGTATTAAGGCAACTAGATCCGTTTTTTTGAGCTAAAGCATTCCAAAAATATTTCCAATGAGTCTGGGAACTTTCAGTGTATACTATTAATACACCTGAGACATTAACAATGAGAGAAAAAACCAATAATCGAGTTTTACCGAGGAGTCGAGTTTTAACGATAACGCATTAAGCAAGCAAGATTTATACTGTTTTCATTTAAAAAGATTGATATTTCACCCCCCCCAAAAAAAATCTGTTCATTAGTAATCAGTTTCTTTTAGAGCGAAGGAAACTATTTCTGAAAACAGTAATTATTATCAGCAGCTGGTATCATAAGGTTTGGAAGAACTCTATTAAGTAAAAACAAATTAAACATCCTACCAACATCAATGAGACAAAAATCTTCTTTTTAGTGTGGAAGTGAAATTAATTTTGTAAATCTTCTACCTGCGTTTTCTAACCTCTGAATGGATAGTTATTAAAATGTAAGCTGGATAATTATGAACAGCTTACAGTAAGTATGATGCATATGGTATCAAACGAAATATTTTCTTTTAATTAATTACTTGTTTTTTGAAAAATCAATATTGCTGTGACTTTTGTTAGCTCATTTCAAAGTAAAGCACTTTTCAAATAATTAGTTCTTTTTCTCCTTTTTAAATTTATAACGTTGTTCAAATGTTAGTTGATTAAAAATTTCTTTGAATGAGTGATGTTAGCTCAATTTATACGTGTTTACTTGTTTCATTTTCATAGATTGGTTTTAATCATTTGCATGCAAAACTGATAAACACGATTCATTTGCTAATAATAGTAATTACTTTAGAAGATATGATTTTGAAATTTGCATAATTTATAAAAGTGAAAGATTATATCTAATACCTATGTTAATCTATCAATTTAAGTCAAATCCAGTACCATAAGAACTGAAAAAATATAATCCCCATAATTCATAAAAGTGAAAGATTATACTGAGTGCCAAACATTTAAATATGAATCAATTGCTTTATATTAAATGCCTAAACAAAATGAGTAAATAAATCTACATATTTATATAAATAAAATATTATACTAAGTACATAGCCGCTTCTTTGTACAAAACATTAATTCCTTGTAATCAAATGCCATAAAAATTGAATGAAATGAAATTTTCATGATTCGTCAAGTGAAAGAATGTTCTGATTACGTAATATTTTTCTCTGCAGACAATATCAATAATCACTTTAAATCAAAGGCCGTAAAAGCTTAATAAAATTAATTTACACAACTACATTACTCAAAAAAATGAGACTAAATTATGTTCACAACATTTTTCTCTGCGCTTAACTTGAACTATACCTTGTGTAAGGAGAGCTGGCGGCTCAAAGGAATATTAATTTCCACTCTCTGCACGTTTCCCCTGATGTTTGTCATAGTTATAGCGCAATGGACTGTTTCCCCACTTAACTTTTGCAACAATAGGTTAGATGCAAACGGTTAAAATTGTTTTATGCTTAACCTATTATTCTATTGAAAAATCAACGTCAATAAAGCACAACATTTTCTTGGAAATAATTGTTGTATTAATGTATGACTAAATTTGTTAGAAAACGTTGAGAAATAACTGAGACAGGAGGATATAAATGAGAGCGTAAGCCTATTTCGATAAACATAAAATAAATGATTTGCCACAACAGCAGTGCATAAAAAAGAGTGGAGCTGTTTTGTTTCGTACGGTTACCATGGAGATGACGCAAAATTTCTAAATTTAATTCCCTTTTTTTTTATTAACCTTCTACCCCCTACTTTTACTACTATAGTTTGATTACACAATTCATAAATGTGAAGAATAATATTAGATCCCTAATATATTTTCTTCTGAACACAACATTAATTACTCTAAATCGAATGCTATAAATGAAAAAAAAAAGAGCAGAGAATAAAATGTATGGAAAAATAATCGAATTTAAAACGCTGGAAATCTATCAAATACTGAATGACAGGATAATTGCAGCAATCCTTTCAAGGAGTTCAGAGAGCACTAATAGATTTAACTCAAGGAGATCGGCAAAACACTATTTCTCAGCTGATAAATAATTTATATGAGCACATTTTGGAAGCGAGACGACGAAATATCACGAGAAATGTCGGATATATTGACGAAATTTATTTTCTGCAAATGGAATGCCGAACTTTTCTGAAGTATTGCAATAACTTCTTGGTCTCGAGGAAAAATTGTTTATATATAAAATAATGTTTGTGTTATTTACCATTGCTTATTGCAGTGGATTAATGTTTTGTGTTGTAAATTTCATTTACCACAGTTCGTAAAATTGGTTTTTATGAATTTCATTAAATTGTACATTCTTCAAAAGTTTTCTATGCTTGAAATCATTATGATGTTAAACCTAAATAACTCCTTTATGTAAGGGCCAAAACAGAAGTCCAAGTTGAAGCAATTACACCCACAGTTCGGCCCTGACAATCTAAGACTGTAAGACTCTTCAGACAGGAATAACCTCTAGCCGCGTTGGAGGCAAAGATCCTCTTATTGTAGCTAAGATTGCTAACAAAGTGGTAGATAAAATGAATTTAACTTACCAGCCAAGTTGTGGGTGTAATTGCTTCAGTTTTGCTTTCTCCCAGGCTTATGGGCGGTAACTCGTCTCACAGACGTGTTAGTTGATGGATGTAATGCAAAAACATGGTGTCAAAAATGGCCGGTATATGTGAAAAATCAATAAAAACTGAACTGGAAGCTATAGAAATGCACCGTTTGTTGCTTGGGCGAACAGTAAATTTTCCGGAGGACAAACTTTCGAAATTAGTCACTATCTTTCACAACAGATGGAGCTGCAAATGATTAAAAAGGTTTCGAAGAAAACACATTCTGTGAGTTCACCACTCCGTGAGCCCAACACGCACAGGAAGCGGCGGAGATTGAGCCCCCTATTCACGAGACATGAACCCCCGTGACTTCTTTTTGTGCAGGCACTTGAAAGACCAGGTGCGCCGCCACAATCCAAAGCAATTGAACAAGTGGAGCAGTACATTTCTTTTGCATGTGAAGTCATAGCGCTTGAGACGTTTAAATTGGTTTCTGGTAACTTCGTTCTGAGGCTGCGCCATATTATTGCAGCGCATGCTGTAAAAAGAAAATACCGTACTTTAGATATTTCCAGATTGACTGCAGCGCCATCTGTTGTGGAACATTGCAACGAATTTCGAAAGTTTGTTTGCCTAAAAATATACTGTTCTCCCAAGCATTTTGCAACAAACGGTGCATTTCTATCGCTGCCCGTTTAGTTTCCATAGAGTTTTCAAATACACCGATCATTTTTGAACACCCTCTAAGAAAACTCTAAATATACTCAATAAATTTTTAATGTTGTTACTATTTATTAAACTCTCAACGGGCGCGTATCTGAGAGAGATACTAAGTGTGTATCGTGGTACCCTGGTGTGTCGCGGATAGAGGCGAATGGTTCCACGATGTGTCCTCGGTTTCAATATAATCATTTATAATAGACATAGGCTATGGTTCCGCGAGGACAATTTTAATTTATCCAAGGGTGCCACAAAATGGAAAAATTTGGGAGCCCCTGTGTTAGGAAGTAATTTTACTTTTTAAACAAAGGCCAACTGATGCTACGAACGTATGATTTTAGATATTCTTCTTTTTCTCCATGGACTTACATTTTGTTGTCACTGAAATTTTTCTAACGTCAGAAGTGGTTTGCACATCTACTGTTTGTATCTGAGAGATACGCGGGACTGGCGAAGTAAGATTTGCTGCATCACATTTTCTGTTTAATGTCATTCTTTTAGCGCTTTTCCCCCCACTTCCCAATCCGACAGCGATAAATTGTATACAGTTGTCGTTATCTTTGGCGCATGCCAAAGGTATTGAAATAACCTATTCTCTTGTATATCTATACCGATTCAATAACGATTGTGTGTGCTTGAAACCTTCGCTAATTAGTAAAAATATTTGACCTATTTATGCCCAAGTTTTTTTTAACAATTTTTTTCAATTTTTATTCTTAAAACTCTTATTTGGAATGTAAGAGTTTTAATAATGGTTTACATGCATTTTAGGCTTAAAATAGTTCGCCATTGCCATATTTATTAAGTTATTTAACTCCTGTTTATGCGATATTTTGCAGATATGTGAGCAAAATACGACCTTATTTGACTTTATTATTGCAAAGTAACATTACAGAAGGCATCTGTGATCCATTTTAAGCAAATCATTTTAACCCTGCTGCTGTGTTCGTCCCGAACATACGTATACTGTGTTCGGGTCCAAATGGACCCAACATATGTAATTTATTCCCTAACACCGCTTTTTTTATATTTTTTCAAGTTTAATTGTTATATTTGATTTTATTAGAAACTTCCAAACATAAATCACTCAATTTTTGTATTTTATTTTACATATTTAATCCGAGAAAACACATAAATAAAATTTAAATATTATAGCAATTCCAGTTTTCGTACTAAAGAAAACTAACAAAATTATGTAAGCTGTCACTTTAAGAAATTTACTAGAAATTTTTAAGCTTGAAAAGAAGTGTTAAAAATGGAAATACGAACAGTACAACATTTGTATGAGATGTACAGATTTATGTACAGAATCATATACGCGGGGGAAGCGGCGGAGAGAGGGGGTAAAAGGGAATTCCCCTTAGATAGGCATAATTGCAGAGTTTGCAGTTCTATGAAAGTTAACCTTGAAACATTTTCACTGGTACTGATTTCAATTCATAGAAAGGAAGAAATGGTATTCAGAAAGAAAAAAAAGAAGAAAAAAAAATGAATGAAAGAAAAACAGAAGATAACCATTAAAAAATATTTAAAAAACGTACAAAAACAATGAACAAATGTTTTATTTATTGTTTCATAAATTATGCATAAAATAAACATGCATAAAATGATTTTGTTTCGCTGATACATGCTTTTTAATCATATGGGTCCAAAAGGACCCGAACACAGTATTAGTAAACTTTTTTTTGACAAGTAGGGTTATACTTCAATCAAAACAAAAAAAATATGTGTGTAATATAACATGAAAATGAACACATTCATGAAGTTACAACGTTATACCAACGTTACTCGAAAATTTATAAGCAAATGAAATCTGTTTTGGGTCGAAAAGGACCCGAACACAGTAGCAGGGTTAAAATAGTTTAATTTTATGAGAAATAAATTCGCGAAAAAAAACTTACTTTCTGTGGCTAAACATGCTGGATCGTTGCTTGACTGATTTGTTTGAAAATAGATGTCAATAAATAAACTCTAATGTCCAAATAGTGGCTCCGACTGGTTTTCTCATAAGAACGACTATTTAACTTGTGAAAAACAGCTTAAGTAAAACGATACACCCATTACAGGTTTTTGTATGCAGTAACTAACAAGCGTCCCGTTTTCAGGACACTGGGCATAAATGGGTTAAACTGGAAAATTAATTTTGGTATACGAGAAAGAGCAGTCGTTTAGTTCTAACTAGAACTTCTATCTTTGATGAAAAAAGGGATTATTGTTAATTTAAGAGGTCTAGATGTATTTCATGTAAAAAAAAAAAGAAGTACTTTGAGCAGTTTTGATATGTATGCTATAAAATTCAAAGATGAAAGTAGTAAAATCAAGCGGCAAGCTGTTTTATATCAATTAACTTTCTGGGACAAAATAATTTTATTTTGCGTAAAAGCTTTTGTTAAATCTACAGAGGAAAATATTTTGAGTTAGTATAAAAGATGAGAAAAAGATAAGATAAAAAAAAGTGGAATCTGAAGAGTACTTGGACGAGTTTTGAAATCTATGACATAAGTAATAAAGATAAATAGTAAGTTTTCTCCCTCAATTTACTTTAAAGGACAAAATGGTTAAAGTTTGTCTAAAAGTTCTTGCTTGAGCTTTGATAGAAAATATTTCAGGTTAATATGAAAAATAGAAATATTTTCAGGGAAAAATACTTATGGAGCGTTTTAAAGCTATGACATACAATAAAAATTTGAAAACAGTAAACCTTAATAGTAAACCTTTGTACTTCAATTTACTTTGAGGGTCAAAATGATTTCTTTTTAAATAAAAGCTGACATTGCAATAGTATTGAAAATCTATTTAAATAAAAATGGATGTATGTAATATTTGTAGGGTCGTTTGTATATTTGTTCATTATACAGACCCACAGTTTTTTTGGATTTTCATCAAACTTGGCTTTGAGGTTCATTGATGCACTAGAATTCACATGGGCGGGGTGTTGAAATTTTAAAAAATTCCAAAAAGCTCATAATTGAAATTTTTTGTCTCAAAATGGGCATTTTCTTTCATTTTTGAACAGATAGAGTAATGGGGATAAATCTTTATGCATACAAATGGATAAATTTGAACACAATTAAACATGAGTATTTTCTAACAAAAATTACGATTAACAATTAATTATCAATTTAAGGCTCACCTACTTCATTTTAGCACGAAGTAAGTTAAACGTAATTCAATACCGGGCAACGCCGGCTAATAAGCTAGTAATTAATAAACCAACTTAATACGATGAATAATGTAATGATTATATTTTGTCAAAAAAGAACAGCTGAATAAATAAGAGAACCTTTGAAATTCATTCAGCAATGTTAAAATTCCAAAGCAATAAAGCAAAATGGTAAACGTTTCTCCTCTATTTGTTTTATGGCAGATAACTTCATTTAATTCAAAACGAGTTAGGAAATGTAATGCAACGAATCAATTAAATTTTTTTCCCTTGACGGTTTTTAATTACATTTTAATTGAAACGATATATGGTCGTGGCTTAACGTATTTCAGTAATTATTAAATGGCCATACTGAAAAAACTAGTCAACCGTCATTTTATGCCCTTATTATCATTTGAAATATTAGCATTTCCATTGAAAATCACTGTAAAATGTTGGGTTTGTTCCACAGTTTGAGATTGAGTAACCATGAATTTCTGATTTAAAGAAGATGTTTAACTTTGAACTCTATTTTTGCTCAAAAGTACTGCTCGGTGGATTGAACCACTTTTGCAAAACACCGTAAACTGTCTGATTTTCTTAGGTAAAACCTTCTGCGCACTTGTGCATGCTTCAGGTCTTCTCTGATCTTACCAAAATAAGAAGCATTTCGAGCCGTATCAAATAACGTAGAACGATACTAATTTCATGCACATAGTTTAGTTGAATACGTTAAAAGGATAGCAAAAATGCAAGTTTTAAATTGAAAACTTCGGAAAGCTCCCACTCATAACCCATCACCCTTTTTTTTTTAAGTGGAATGGTTCGCGAGTGCTAGGCGCGGTTTTCACGGACGGACAGTAATTGTATTTCGCGGAATAGTTCCGAAAATCCGCAATTGTATATGTACTATTTCTGTGACCAGACAATTGTGTACTGAATTTCTGTGACCAAAAAAGTAAAGATCTGCTGCGTGTTATGAAGAAAACTGCAAATCTAAATAGTGTTTGTTTGTTTCAAATGGGACTGCGTATTGGCTTCTTGCCATTTGCAGACTCGGTGCATTTCACGGGACCGGAAACCATTCTTTAATGTGGCACGATAGTCGGCGAAGGCCATTGCCATGATAATTTTGATACCCAATTTCTCCACTAGGTGGAGAAACCATGAGGGCCTGCCACCACCACACATGGGCTCTATTCCTGGAAGTCATTCTACGGCAGTCGGTAGGTGCAACCTATTCGATGTAAAACTACATTAACCCATTAATGCCTGACATTTTTTTCCAAAGATATTTTGTATACTGGTTATAAACCGTGTTTAATGGACAGGAAAAATAATTAAAAAAATATCATGTAAAAAATAATTGTTTTATTAAGGAAAGAAAAATCTTCTCTTAAAAGTTACGATAGACCCCAGAGGGTACATACTTGTTTTACAAAAAATTTTTTTGCCTTCAATATAATAGTCAAAAAAACATTTTATAAGAAGAAATAAAATCAGCAATTAACATAAACTGGGAAGCTGGGAATAACTTGGAAAACTTTTGTGAACGATGTCATTTTTGATAAAGATCATATTAAAACTGCTATAGAACACACCTTACAATAGTTATGTGCTGCAATCTGTTACTAACGAATTGAAGTAATACCAAGGTACTAACTGATTACAAGGTACACTATTATTTGGTTGAAATGTTCATTTAGGGGAAATTCAGACCCCTTTTTTGGACAGTCCCTAAAAGAGGACGATAGGCATTAAAGGGTTAAAGATTTAATTTTGCCATGAGCTACTTTATGCTAAAGGAACACTAGAGGGATCTTTTACATGCCGCATAATCATATGACATGGAGTCTGTCAATTTTTTGCATTTTGAAAATGTACTGAATGGAGCCAGGTTTGAACCTGCGTCATTGGGCGCATGAGATCAGAAGCGTCTTAACCACTATATCACTCAGTCGTCACAAATATAAATTTGAAAAATAAATGAGAGAAATATTATGTAAAAATATGATAAAATATATTTCAAAGCTAATTCATTGTACCTAACAAAATGAAATTAAAATTAAAAATCAAGAAAATTCGAAGTGGTGTGCATATTTTTTTGCTCTTTTTGAATACTTTATGCAGATGCATAGTTTATTTTGGGGATGCAAAACCACTTTGGGTATTTACCCAAAATGCAAATGACTTCCTTTTTTTTTTGAAGAAATGAATACCTTCTGTAAAGAAACTGGCTGAGCCTATTTTAAAAATTTTTAATGGCATGCTTAATCAAACCAGAAATTAACATTTGTAAAACACAGAAAAGAAAATACAGTAAACCTAAAGTTAAATGGGTTTTCCATGATTAAAATCTATCTTAGCATTTAAAATAAAGTAGTAAAATATGACAAACTAGTTTTTGACAGAAGTGAGAAATCAGTAAAAATATTTGTAGATTTCCCAACAAAGTCATGGGATATTTACAGTATATAAACCCTTGAACTTTCGAATAGGCAAAATATTCCATTCAGATTTCCCAACCGGCCGAAATTTCTTCCACCGAAGTTAATGATATACCGAAGAGCATAATATACTTTTCCAGTACTATTTCAACTTCTCTTGCTTCTGAATGCCAAAGAGAGAGAGAGAGAGAACAAAAAAGAACGTTCACATATTATATCCCACATTAAAGTTTTAAGTCGGAAATCATAAACTATTTATCAGTTAAGTATGTCATATATTATACAGAAGACGAAGCATAAAAACGAAAAACAAATCTTTGCGTGTTATATTATAAGTTTTGTGAAGATAATAATGTATATACATTATTAAAAACAGTTCACTTTGTGCGCAAATGAGTAAAAACCAAAAAGCAACGTCTAAAAGCACAAATTAGTCCAGTTTAAAAATCGGCAAACTTTGTTTCAAAGGCATAAAGCCTCCTTCTTCAGTGCCAAGCAAGAAATGGAAAGAACCAAAGTACCGGGAGAGTTGTATATACATATTTGAAAGAAAAATAATTTGAATTTTGACATTTTGAATTCGAATTACGTTTCTCGCAATCACGATTTGAAATAAGTGCTTGCGCAAGCGCGCGCGTGTGTGTGAGTGTGTGCGTGTGTGTAGATGTGTGTGTCCAATCTGAGAAAGGGAACCATAGTGGTAAGTATGGTCGAATGAGGATAAATAGCAATCGTCATTGCTCAAAGAAAGAAAAATGTTTTTTTAGATTTACTGTCAGATGATCTGCAATTGCAGCGTCCCATCTGACCCTTAAAGGACCGTTATGGGACCCTTAATTTCAAGATGATTTCATAAATTAGCGAATATAAAAATTTGTATTTTTTTTTCATGTTATTGAGACATCAAAATTTTAAGACTTTCATAAAGCAGCTGAAAGTAAAAAAATGCATTGCCATTTCTTTTTTTTTAACGCAGAAAACTTTACAGCTCTACCTTACTATTCTCTAAGCTATTCAATATAGCTTATGGTACCTAAAGTGTAAAAGAGTAAAACTTAAAAGTGATACGTGTTTGCTAGGGGGACCGGAAAAGCAATCGTTTTTTTTTCAAACACACACACACAAATAAATTGCTAAAAGTTTTAATTTTACATCAAATTTTTTTTTTCAAACACAGACCGCAATAAAAGGAAGTCAAATAGTGCAATGTCAGGTGAGTCTTCTGGGTGAAGCTGTCGGATTATACTTTCTTCCGATCGCTAAAATACTTTTATTGCATAAAAATGGGAAAATTTGGCTTCTTTCCAAGATGCCATTTCAAGATATTTTGGTACAAAAATCAATTTCTTTTAAATCTATCCGGGATTTAAAATTTTCTATTAGATATCAAAAGGCCCTTGATGACGAGGATAATCACATAGTTGATTTATAATCAAAACTTTAACTACTGATTTATTTGAAAAAATAAAATAAAACAAATAAAAAGGACGACGTAACTTTTCAGTCCCCTAATATCAAATTAGAAAAAAATAAAAATAATTGATTGCATAACAATTGCTTTTTTTTTCATTTTAGTGCTTAAACTTTTAGATAAAATGCATATGGTTGGAATTTTGTTTCATATTTAAATTACAATAAACATATCACTAAAAAAAGTCTGCCTGGGGGGAAAACATCTATGTAAGACTGAAGAACTCCAAAATCAACTTGGAGATCCCAAAAATGAGAAAATTTATGCAACCATGAAAACTGGCGATTTTTTTATTTGGGCAAAAATTTATTGAACTGAAGCCTATCACTAACGGATTCAATAATCTAAATAAGGCGACAGTGAATGCTATTGGGCCATTTCAAGTGACGGAACGGGAGATTTGGAGCAGTTTTGTCAGTGGATTTTGTTCCATTGATACAAATAAAACAAGCTAGGAATTTTTTTGTTGGTAGCAACAGCTAATATTCGTCATAGGAATTGTGTAGAAAATTTAAAATTGGTTCGTTTTTAAAAAATAACTGAATTATGAGCCCTAAAATAAGTGTGGCGGAATTGGACTTGTATGAGTCCCGTTCCGTCACAGTCATAATACTGCTTATCCTTGAATCATTTTCTTTAAAACTATGAACTTTTAACTTTCTATGTAATTCTCATGACAAATCTATACTGTTGCTACCAACAAAAAATTCCTAGCTTGTTTCAGTTGTATTAATGGAACAAAATCTACTGATAAAACTGCTCTAAATGTCTCGTTCCGTCATGTGGAATGGCCCTATAACAAACTTAGCTGTATATTACAGATCTTAAGCCAGGGATAAGGCAGCTATAGACTGACAGCTTGGTTATGCCATCCAAAAAGTACTCTCTGCTTCCATCAGATGACATTTGTCTCTAGCTTGGTTATTGTCTGTTCCAGACTAATGAAAACACAATCAAGAGAAAACTGCAGTTTCGGAATGGCTGGCATAACCGAGCTATAGTTAGCATTAATTTTATAAATGTAATAAAAACTAAAGGCTTGTTTGAGAAAGTCGGGAAACTTGAGTATTCAGAAAATGAAACAGATTTTAGAAAAATTCGACAACAGTGTCAATCTCCCAATTGAAGGGCTTTGAGAATGAATGGGCTATGTTACATTAAAAAAAAAAAAAAAAACAATCTGGACAATGGGAAGCAATGGATACAGGTAAGCAAAGAAAACTTGGTACATCAAAAAGGAGATGTCATTAGACCAATTTCACACGCAATGACAATATCATGAAACAAAAAAGTTGCAACAACTGCAACAATAAAACTTTGAACTTTAATTACTCGCAATTTTTGTTTTGTCACATAATCCCTACATCACCAAAGCAATTCAACTATCAAAGTATCTGCGAGAAAAAAAATAATTGCAAGAAAAAAAAGGCGGCTCAATATGCTTTAAAAAACATACTGGTGCACTTCAAAGAGAAGACAATGGAGCAAGTTTAGCACCGATAACTTACTTAAGTTAGCATTAACTTAATTTAATACAACTCAGAAAAGAAATGGAACAAATAAGTTTCAGATTCCCAGTAATGTTAGATATTTCAAAAGTGAAAAAGAATTTAATTTACAGAAAGTACGAATCTCTTCTGTCCTTTAATAACCCTATGCACTAGTAGTTAGCAAATTTTGAATTATCTGCTCGTTTGTAGAAATTTTAATAGTGGCTAACGGAATCTTGAACCACTTTATTTTTCCTTCTTCACTAATCCACCTTTGCTTTGGAATTCTGCGATTAAGTAATCAGTATACTATACAATTATTTGTATAATCCATGAGCAAAATTTAATTAAATGATCTAATTTGTATAACGAATGAGACTTGTGGTCGATTGTTTTCTCAATTTGCCTCAGGATATCTTATATTCAGATTGCATTTACTTGCACTTACTACCATGCATCGCTTGTTTATTAAAAGGCATCTGTAACGCAAGTAATTCAAGTTTTATAGCATCTTTAACCCTTACTGTGTTATGCAGTTTCTATTTAATATTTTAGAATTTGAAATAAAGTATTTAGTTCTGCTCCGAAAGGTTAAAGCGCCTTTTTATCTTACTTTCGCTTGTCAAATCAACAATTATAAACTATTTTTTCTTTAAATAAAAATTCATGAATGGGACGAAAAAAGGAAATTTGTTTTGGGATTGTTGTACACTAACCTGTTTGTTTTTTAAAGTCAGTGTTGAGGATTTCAAGTAATTGCCGTTTTACGCAACCAGCTGAAAAAACAAAGTGTCATATAAAGCAATAAGTTGCGACCCTTAAACCAGAGGCAGATGCTATATACTGACAACACAGTTATGTCACCCAGATATAGCAGTTTCGTCCAATTAGAAAGAATCTGAAATACCCAAGATTTGCCTTCCACTTATGGGTTTAACCGCACCGCTGCTGCTAAATTTACTTTAGCTACCAGCAGTGGCGTATATAGGATTTTATTTCGAAGGGGGCTCATATAATCAAGCTTAGCCCCCCCCCCCCTTCAACTTTTTTTTCGCTATTACTGTAAGACAGGTAGAAATTTTCAAATTGAATTAAATTGTTGTAACTTTTGGAAAAGATAGAAAATTACGAAGTTTTAGATTCCCTCCAAAACTTTTTAAAAATTGAAGTTGTTTATGCTACCTTTGGTGACGTTGGAGGATCAAGACTCCTCTGGGAAACTTACTGAAACTTAAATTCTAAACACGCAATTTCAGGCTATCTTTAGTGACATTAAAGGAATTGAGAAGACTCGGGGCATCTCTCCTGAAATATTTTGACACTGAAGTACAACTCAGGATATATTTCTTCATAATAGAGAAAGAAAAGAAGATGAGTTTTTTTTTTTTGAACTGAAGTCTCATTTAAGTTATCTTTGGGGAGTAAAAGTTCAAAGACCCTCCCCAGAAATATTTTCGATACATAGATGCGAAATTTCGCGTTCTCTTTAGAGAAGTTAAGAGACAAAAAGTGGTTAGGGATCTCCCTCCGAAATTTTTCAAAATTGAAACCTTAAGCCATCTTTACTTTAGACCATCTTTGGTAGTAACGTTAGCAAGCACTCTCTTCCGAAATATTTCGAAATTAATGCTTTAAAAACATTTTTATTTAGGTTATCTTTAGTACCGTGAAGAGAAGAGGCAGGATTCGGGCGCTGTGCCCGAAATTTTGCGGCATTGAAGCTTGAAGAATGCAATTTTAAGCTCTATTTTTTGAAACTGAAGATTCAAAATTTTACTTTTAACAGAGGTGCCCATTACACCCAAGAGCTAAAACTTATCATCCAAGAACTCCACGAAGATCCCTCTAAAAACGAGAGCCACACGTGAAAGAAAAAGAAAACAAAAACTTTAAAAAACGCCGCGTAAAAATAATTCAATAGCACCGATTACGCCATTATTCTTGATAGGAACAAGTGCTTTTAGGCTTTGCCTAACAACATTTAGGATAATAAAAAGATTTAGGGACTCTTCCGGAAATTTTTGGGCTGTATTTTTGGGCATAGAGACTGTAATTTGGTAGCTCTTTAGAGCTAAGGACTCTAGAAAAGTAAAGGGTATATCAGCTACCGTTAACTGTTTGAATTTTAAATCTCTAAAATGCCATTTGAGGCAATGTTTGACCATGGTATTGAAAAAGCGGGAAAAAAACTCTCTTCCGAAAATTTTTGTATATTGAAGTCTTGTAACTGCAATTAAATTACACGTTGTAAAAGCGAAGTTTTAAGATCTCTTTGGACTCTTTAAAGGGAGGGGGGTCCTGAGCCTACTTTGAATTCATACTTTGCGGATATACGGGCCTCGACTTCCTACCTTAAACCCGCCACTGAGAGGCAATCTATTCTTTAATTTCACCACTGGTAAAGAGATTGAAAATTACGTGCCCTTTCTAGCTCGGCCGGCTTGGACATCTACTTCTTTTCGATTTTTTTTTGTTTCGTGCTGCTGAAAGCTTGGAAATTATTCGTGAAAAAACTAAAACCGAAAATGATTGCACTTTATGTTAAATTTGTTGCTGAGAGGAATACTTACACTTTATTTTAAATTTCTTGCCGGGGAGGAATGATTTCACTTTATTTCAAATTTATTGAGTGTAGCATTACTTTAAAGACTCTTATTTCCTGACTGACTAGAAAAACGGGGGGAATGAGAAGAAAGAGAGAAACGTAATTTGCTGACAAATAATCTACATGTGATGAATATTTTTCATTTAAAGATTTCTATTCAAAATTATTAGGATTTTTTCTATGCGTTTTCTAATTGAAATATCTTCATTTCCCCAAGACACGTTCTTTTTTCTGTTGAGTAAATCGCAACGGCTCCCTGACCCTTTTGGGTTGCACCACTGCCTGGTGCAATCTAACGAATTATTATTAGCAATAATTATTTATTTATTTGTGTATTTCAGGTTAAAAGTATGTAAATAATTTTAGAGTAAATTTAAACCGAATAATAACAAAAATTATTAATTATTTAAAAAAAAAATCCGAATTTGTTTTCTGGGGGGGGGGGTATAGGAGAGAAAGACCCTCTGGAGCCCTCCCTTATATACACCTTTGAAAACAATGTTAATAGAGAGTGGACTTTTTTCTTGAGGATTTTTTTTTGGGGGGGGGGGGCAAACACGAACCGAACATTTACTTTTGAAAAAAATCTTTCTCGATTTCAGGGGGGGGGGGGAGGGGGCCGGGCCCCCTGGCCCTTGGCTACCCTCCCTCCTACTGATAGCTAATACGCCCTTGGCTACCAATTTGTATATATTTTCAGCTTTATTGAAATGACGTCTGCTATTCCCAACTTTGAAATTAGCCTTGCCAGACTTGTGCGTTCGTGAAAAGAACGGAGCCGGACAGTCTGCACGCTGCAAAGATCCATGTGTACAGTCATAGAAAAAAAAAGAAACACTTTGAATTATTCGGCTGCTATACTTGCCAAGAACAAAAGAAAGGTGTCTTCTGACATGGATTAAAGTCTTCTTTAAAACTAAGTGAGTAAAATTTTGATAAGGGGCTATATAATAAGTGAAATGAACTCAAAGTCTGAATTTTCAAATGGGATTCCCTACATTTGGTTACATAATTAGATGCGGAGGGCCAAAAGTACGCTGGGTACCAAGCGGCATCACTTTAGGACCAGTAGAACAAAAGTTATGACCGACCAAAGATTTAGGGACCACCACCACATTTAAAAAGCAACTTTCAAGGCGAAATTTACAAGAGTAGACAAATCATACTTTTTCGATTAAATTACCTAAAGCTACTCGCAATAATATGTTTGCTTTTCGTAATTAATTAAAAATTCTCGGGTTTTGTAAAAGTTATAATATTTTTTTGAAATTTGGAAGAGAAAACCCTACTGTGTAGAGTTCAAGGGAAAAGCGCAACATTCTATCTTTTTGATTAAACAAAGATGGATGCATACTTTTAGCTACGCACTAACCGTTGCAGCACACACCTATTGGAGAGAGGTTACAACGTAAAAGTAACCTCTTATATTTATATAAACTACTGTATTAGGATTGGCAAAAATGTTAAAACCATGGCTCAGAATTTAAAAAAAACGTCTAATCGTTACAAATTATTCCAAATAACCTTCGAGACACCACAGTTTTCCATGAAAATCAAGTGTCCACGTAAAAAGTTTTCTGAATTGTTACATGTTGCATGAATGCATACTTCTGACTAATGGACAAAAAATTGGATTGTCTACCAGTTTTAAAATATACTCAGCAGTTTTATTACCGTTTCGCTTTCAACATAACTGTTGAAAACTAAATATTATATAAAAACACTGAGCATGTTCTGCAACTGGTGGATAAGCATATTCCTCTTTCTTTGCATAGAAATTCCCTGCTATTATTTCAGTTTGCACAGTTGTATATGGTCCCTAAAAGTGGTTCTTTTAGCATATCTCAAAAACTACTGGATATTTTGAGCTCCCATTTTGGATTCTCCTTTGAAACCCCTTCTAGATTGTTTCTCCATCAAAATATTATATGGTTCCAGATCATCATTTTTTCAAATATTAATTTCAAAATTCATAAAAAGTTAAAAATTTTATCTGAGAGGAAGTCAATGACGTTTTTATTGTTGGGTTGGTTCATACTTTGATATAAAAAAACAAACTTAGCCGTACCTTAGCCGGTTTAGGTATTATATGCCCAAGTATCAAAAATATTTTTAACATTACGGGACGGTTTTTTCTCAGTTCAATTGTGAAGCAACGGCTGGAGCAAATTTAAAACGATTTGGTATACAAAGTTAAATGATGTTGTTGATCACAAATATGCGAAAAAAAGGGGGTTTTCATAGAAAATTTTAAAGTTGATGCCAATTTTCATATGAAGACGACCCCTTAACAGCAATTTACCAATAGAAATTTATAGAGCACATTATTCCTGAAAAAATAACATATTACACGTGTCTCTGGTGTTAATATTCTTCGAATACGAGCGAGTGTTTCGTTTTTTTTTTTCTATGACTTTACATTTCCGAGTCTTTCAGATGCAATCATAGATAAAATATAAACTGACTGCTAATATATTTTGACAGTTACTGCAGTCTTATGATTTTTATTCTTTTGTCCAATAGTTAAGAGGGAGAAGCAACGAAGGAAATCCAAAAGTTGCTTTTTTGTCACTAATTTCGTAGAAATGCCTGTTTTTGACAAATCGTCATATTAGATAATAAAAGAAAAGTTTTTAATCATATTTGTAAGTTATCAGTCTGGTTAGAACATGTAACGTAAGTTTTAAAGAAAATCCTGTCAGTTTTAATACTACTTTACGAAAATATTTAATTAATTTACATAAATGTCTTAAATTTTATTCAATTCATTAAAGAACTTTATAACGAGCGCAAGCAAAGGAATATATTTGAACCCAAAGTAAGGTATATATTGCCACTAATTTTAGAAAAAGGCCTGTTATGTCTAACCGCATTATTGAATAATTAAAGAAAGGTTTCAAATAATATCGGTTAGTTCAGTCTGACTGAAATATGTGATGTAATTTTCAAAGCAAATGTTGTTCGTTTTGATAAATACATTAATGTGCAATAATATTTTATCATTTTTTAAAATAAATTTCTTACTTTTTTAAAAATTCATTACATGCGAACTTTATAAGGAGTGAACTATTTTTAAAAGTAAAAAACTATTTTTAAACGCAAAGTTAAGGAAGTATTAAAATAATTCATCAAATACTTGAATGATCTTTCAAAATTGAGATTTCATACTGATATTTGCTCTACGTGGTTATCGAAACTAGACTCTCATTTTAAACCTAAAACTTTCCCGAAGGGAAAAAGAAAATCCTGAACATTTTCGAAAATATTTCCCTCCACTAAAGTTAATGATATTCGAACTCCATAAGAGAACTTCCTGCCCCTTTTCACTATTTGCAGTTTCGTTTTCATCTGAATGCCATAAAAGAGCTTATTTATACGTCAAAGAAACTCCTATTTGAAACTTTCCTCAAGTATATAACATGAAAAACTTATCATTCCTTAACAATCACGGTTTCATTACGTATAGCAGAGAAAAAGTTAAACATAAAACTAAATGATCAAGTTACAGAAATTTTGCGTAAGAAAGAATTTTTTTCAAAAAATATAGCAAAGGAGTAATATATTATGAAAAGCACACCGCAAAAAATGGACTGTTGTTTTTACAGTATAATACTGGCAACCGAGGTTCTAATTTAACACTGTAAAATGCACAGTAATAAATTGTAATAAGAGCATTTTACAGTTTCTTACAGTAAAATTAGAAATTTTACAGTATATTGCCGTAAAATAAAGCTGTATTAAACTGTAAAAACAGCACTGTAATACTGGCAGCAGATTTTCCAGTATAAAACTGTAAAATGCACGGTAATGAACTGTAAAATAAGCAATTTTAAAGTTTATTACTGTAAAATTAGCAATTTTTACATTTTATTACAATAAAATTATCTGTATTTTTTCTGTAAGAACAACATTCATTTTTAGTGTAAAAAATAAATAAAAAACGGTAATTGAAGAAAAAAGGAAAGAAAAGAGTATTTTTAAAAATTTTGTGGATAAAACATTGGTATAAATGTGATTACAATAGTAAATAAGGATTTTTTTTCGGCAATAAACCAATTCATTTGCACTTTACAAGGTCATCTAAACTGCAAAAAAACTGTAAAACATTACAGATCATTTCTAGCAACGATCGAAAATTCCACGGTTTCCAGTCGTTTCTTGTAAAAAAAACAAGTTAATTTTTCTTAAGATATTGTCTACTGGTTTTCCGACGGGCCGGCACACCGTGGTTGATATGTTAAATCTAGCTAGACAAAAATAAAAATTGCCGTATCATTATTTCTCGGCAACTAAAATTTATTGGTAACTTAAATACTAGAAGGTAATAAATCGTGACGAATTTTGACGATTAGTTTCTGGAATTTATCCTATGAAAAATTTGAAGTTCTCATATTGCAATAGTACATTTAGGGATCCTCTAGAAGAAAAATAATTGATTTGAGACATATTTTGTTTGCCTTATTTCAAAATATTTGCTCTTATATATTGCCATTGTGTTATCCAAGGTTAATAGTACACAGTTCAGTCACATTAATGTGACCACCACGTACTTTCAACGTTGACGTTAAATAACCAATCACAAAAGGCACTTAGTAGCACAATGCAGTTGAGGGTATATAAAGGGTGTGTGAGGGCTTTGGAAAACATTTCTATCGTTGGCGTAATGCAAAAACGAAGCGATTTATCTGACATACAAAAGGGCATGATCATTGGCTTTCGGACAAGGGTGGAAGCATTTCCGAAATGGCTGAGTTTTTGAGCTGTTCGCTTGCCGTCGTGGTAAAAGTGTACCGTGCATGGCAAAATGGGACTGTCCAAAATCAGCGACATGGCAAATGTGGTGCACCAGGAGCCATAGATGACAGAGGCGAACGACGGCTGCGGAGATGCGTTCGGGTTAATAGACGGGCTACCGTTGAGCAACTGACCCCCCAGATGAACCAAGGGGCTACCAACATCGTCTCCCAAACTACTGTTTAGCGGACGTTGCTGCGTCTGGGCTCCCGAAGCAGAAGCCTGGTTCATGCACCTATGCTGACTACTGTCCATCGACGACGAACGCTGGAATTTGCACGCCAGTACCGCAGCTGGACGTCCATTGAGTGGCGACAGGTAGCATTTTCTGTTGAATCACGTTTAATGCTCCATCGGACAGATGGACGTTGGCGTATGAGGCGTCGAAACCTCTGAAACCAAACATCCTGCAACCATTGCCGGAACGGTCCAAGCTGGAGGCGGGAGCATTATGGTCTGGGAAATGTTTTCCTGGCATTCTCTGGGTTCACTCATCATTGTGGAAGGCACGATGAATCAATACAAGTACGCATCTGTCCTTGCGGACCATGTCCACCCCTATATGTGCATTGTTTTTTCTCAGGATGATGGCATCTACCAGCAGGACAATGCGAAGTGCCATACAGCTGCCAGTGTACCCTCGCGGCTCGAAGAGCGCTAGGATGAGTTTACCCTTCTCCTCTGGCCAGCAAACTCTTCTGACTCAAATCAAATTGAGAATATGTGGGACCATCTCGATCGGGTTATTCGCGACATTGATCATCACCCGCTTAATCTAGCGCAGCTGACCACAGCATTGGAGTCGGCATGGCTCAATCTACCAATGAGCACCTCAAAGGCCCTAACTGAGTTTCATCCTGCACGTCTTGCAGCAGTCCGCTCTGCAAAAGGTAGTTTTTCTGACTTTTGACAGGTGGTCACATTAATGTGACTGGACTGTGTATTTATCACTTTCATTTATTTCAAGTTTGAAGTTTTTTTATTATTTGAAAAATAAGTAAATTTTATACTATTTTTATACATTTTTCAATTTAAAAAGTTCTAATCTCCAAAAGTTTTTTGAGCAGTGAAAAAATTCTTCAGAAACTTCCACCTTCTAACAAAAATTTTATTGCATTGGATGTAATCAAAAATAACTGTAAAATATTATGTATTGGATACATACGGCTATACAAGTATTTTCATTTTTTGTGTGGTGCTTTAGTCTCAAAGACAAACGAAAAACTCTGAATTAATCGGCTGCTATACTTGCTAAGAACAAAAGAAATGTGTCTTGTGACATTGATTAAAGTCTTCTTTAAAACTATGTGAGTAAAATTTTGATAAGGGGCTATATACAGAGTGAAATGAACACAAAGTCTGAATTTTCTAATGAGAACCCCTACATTTGGTTACATAATTAGATGCGGAGGGTCAAAACTAAGCTGGGTACCAAACGGCATTACTTTAGGATCAGTAAAATGAAAGTTATGATCGACCAAAGATTTAGGGACTACCACCACATGTAAAATGCTACTTCCAAGGTCAAAATTTGCAAACAGTAGACAAATAATATTTTTCGAAGAAATTAACTAATGCTAATCGCGATAATACGTTTGCTTTAGGTAATCAATTAAAAACTCTCAGATTTTGTTAAAGCTATAGTATTTTTTGAAACTAGAAGAGAAAACCTTACTGTTAGAGTGCAAGGAAAAAAGGCAACATTCTATCTTTTTAATTAAACAAAGATCGATGCATACTTTTAGC
This sequence comes from Uloborus plumipes, assembly GCA_038373865.1. Classification (NCBI taxonomy): domain Eukaryota; kingdom Metazoa; phylum Arthropoda; class Arachnida; order Araneae; family Uloboridae; genus Uloborus; species Uloborus plumipes. The sequence goes on along the minus strand of JAXGGA010002392.1, from coordinate 5,598 downwards.
TGCTCATTAACTCAGGCGGCACATATCTTCTGGAGAGGGGTTACGTTTTAAAAGTCTTTGCGTTTATATAAACTACTGTATTAGAATTGGCAATTTTGTTAAAACCGTAGCTCAGAATTTAAAAAAACGTCTAATCGTCTTAGATTATTACGAATAACCCTCCGAGAGGCCCAGCGTTCTGTAAAAATCAAGTATCCACGTAAGAAGTTTTCTGAATTCTTACATGTTGCATAAAAGCAAACTTCTCACTAATGGACGAAAAATTGGATTGTCTACCAGTTTAAAAATATACTTAACAGTTTTATTAACCGCTTCGCTTTCACCGTATAGTTTCTGTTAAAAACTAAATACTGTCTAAAAAAGCTAAGCATATTCTGCAACTGGTGGATAAGCATTAGGGTGGGGCGAAAAATAAAAAGTTTTTAAGATCAACTTCTAATAGTTGCCAAAAGTTGTCTAGTGCTTGTCTAGTGTTGGTGATAGTTAGCTTTTATGCAAAATTTGAGAAAAATCGGTTAATATCTTCAGGGGGCGCTGCGATCGCAAAGTTTTACCATAGCATTGCTATGGATTTTATGGTTAAAATATCAAAAAGAATGCCTTTAGCTCGTCTCTTTGCGTTTCTTTTACTCAAAAGATGTTTTCATGCATTAAAAGCATATGAAATGACTCACTAACATTATTTTATATGATATATTTTTATTTAAAAAAAATCTCTTTTTTTCACGTTTTTGTTTCTTTTTAAATGTTTGACATATAAATATATCATATAAAATAATTTTTTGTGAGTTATTTCATATGCTTTGAATGCACGAATATATCTTATGAGTAAAAAAAATGCAATGAGATTAGCTAACGGCATTGTTTTTCATATTTTGACCATAAAATCCCTATAAAAGCAATGGTAAAACTTTGCGATCGCAGCGCCCCCTGAAGATATTAACCGATTTTTCTCAAATTTTGCACAAAAGGTAACTATCACCAAAGACAACTTTTGGCAACTATTAGAAGTTGATCTGAAAAACTTTTTATTTTTCGCCCCACCCTAATAAGCATATTCCTCTTTTTTAACATAAAAATTCCCTGCTGTTGCTTCAGTTTGCACAGTTGTATATACAGGGTGTCCACTCCAATCGTGGACCAATAACTAATTTCTAAACCGTTAGAGATAAGCATATAGTTTATTTGGGAAAAAATCTTCAAATTGCGAAAGGAATTTCGGGTCTATTCAATGTTTTTCAAAAAATCAAATTTTGAAAGAGTTACGAAATTTAAATTTTTATACAGCCCCCCAGTCCTATCAATCATATTTAGTAAAACATTCTTGACACTGTAACGTTTAAAACTAAAAAAAAATCACTCTTCTACCACAAAAATTGACTGAGTTATGACGTTTTGAAAAATTAAGATTTTGCATTGTTTCATGACGTCATCGAGAGATCACTCCCTCGATGACGTCATGAAACAATGCAAAATCTTGATTTTTCAAAACGTCATAACTCGGTCAATTTTTGTGGTAGAAGAGTGATTTTTTTTTAGTTTTAAACGTTACAGTGTCAAGAATGTTTTACTAAATATGATTGATAGGACTGGGGGGCTGTATACAAATTTAAATTTCGTAACTCTTTCAAAATTTGATTTTTTGAAAAACATTGAATAGACCCAAAATTCCTTTCGTAATTTGGAGATTTTTTCCCAAATAAACTATATGCTTATCTCTAACGGTTTAGAAATTAGCTATTGGTCCACGATTGGAGTGGACACCCTGTATATGGTCCCGAAAAATAGTTCTTTTAGCATATCTTAAAAACTACTGAATATTTTGAGCTCCCATTTTGGATTCTCTTTTGAAACCACTTCTAGATTGTTTTTCCATCAAAATATCATATGGTTCCAGATCATCAGTTTTTCAAATATTAATTTCATAATTCATAAAAAATTCAAAATTTTATCTGAGAGGAAATCAATGACGTTTTTATTGTTGGGTTGGTTCATACTTTCATTTAAAAAAACAATCTTTGCCGTATATAACGTGAGTTAGGTATTATATGTACAAGTATCTAATATATTTTTAACATTACAGGACGGATTTTTCTCAGTTCAATTGTGAAGCAACAGCTGGAGAAATTTAAAATGATTTGGTATACGAAGTTAAATGATGTTGCTAATCACAAATATGCGATAAAAAAGGGGGGTTTTCATAGTATATTTTAAAATTGATGCTGATTTTAATATGAAGACGACCCCTTAACAACAATTTACCCATAGAAATTTGTAGAGTAAAATTATTCCTGAAAAAATAACATATTACACATGTCTCTAGTGTTAATAGTCTTTGAATACGAGCGAGTGTTTCGTTTTTTTATGACTGTACAATAAAAATGATCATATTTGATTTCTTTTTTAGCCTTTAGTTACACTTTTTTATATTATAGTCCGCTCTTAAATTTATCGTCAGCTGTTTATCTTACTTTCTGGCCTTGCCATTTATATTGATTAAAGGTAAGGGGAACGAAATATCATTAAAAAAAAATTAATCAGTGCTGTACAGAAAAACAGAAGTAATATACAACGTTCTGCAAAAGTTTTACTTCATATAATGCAAGAATAGCCAAAATATACTTTCTCCTGCATAAACACAGCGAAAAAAAAGATTCTTGCGTTTCTTTTACGCAGCATTTAACTCCCAACAGAGTTAAGAGTATAACTCGTAGAAATAAAGCAAGTTATTAAGAGAAAAGTCTTTCTTTAAATATAATTAAGCTGTCATAAAAGAACACCTTTATACAGCCGAAACAAATTGCACAATAAATAAAATTATCATTTACATTCGCACATAGATAATTAAGTAATAGCAGTGAGGACGTATTCCTGACTTCAGAAACATTGAATTTATTTCCTGCGTTATTATTTAAGTTTATGAGCGCCTTGAGACGTATTTGTAGGTACACGTACGAAAGGAGTTCTACAAGATTTGTTTAACAGTAAAATCATTATTTTGCTCAAAGATCTGTAATGATGAGTTCCGAGTGGAAAAGAAGACTTTATTTCCCGCGTATTCAGAGATTTTCCTTAATATTTCTAGTATTTTTATTTACACTACCTTACTCGCATAAAAAGTAATGAATTCAATGCAGCAAGTAAATCATATGCTAATTAGCGGGACAAGCATTAATTAAAATCCTGTAAATACAATGAATGTTGTTTTCATAATACAGGGTGTCCACTCCAATCGTGGACCAATAGCTAATTTCTAAACCGTTAGAGATAAGCATATAGTTGATTTAGGAAAAAATCTCCAAATTATGAAAGGAATTTTGGGTCTATTCAATGTTTTTCAAAAAATCAAATTTTGAAAGAATTACGAAATTTAAATTTTTATACAGCCGCCAAGTCCTATCAATCGTATTTAGTAAAACATTCTCGACACTGTAACGTTTAAAACTAAAAAAAAATCACTCCTCTACCACAAAAATTGACCGAGTTATGACGTTTTGAAAAATCAAGATTTTGCATTATTTCATGACATCATCGAGCGATCGCTTAAGGGACCTTATGCGAAATCCTTCAAAATCTTGATTTTTCAAAACGTCATAACTCGGTCAATTTTTGTGGTAGAGGAGTGATTTTTTTTTAGTTTTAAACGTTACAGTGTCAAGAATGTTTTACTAAATATGATTGATAGGACTGGGGGGCTGTATAAAAATTTAAATTTCGTAACTCTTTCAAAATTTGATTTTTTGAAAAACATTGAATAGACCCAAAATTCCTTTCATAATTTGGAGATTTTTTCCTAAATAAACTTTATGTTTATCTCTAACGGTTTAGAAATTAGCTATTGGTCCACGATTGGAGTGGACACCCTGTATAATACAGCTAATTTTATAGTAATAAACTGAAAAAAGTGCTAATTTTACAGTAATAAGCTGTAAAAGTTCTAATTTTACAGTACTAAACTGTAAAATTACTAACTTTACAGTTTCTTACTTTGCATTTTACAGTTTTAAACTGGAATACTGCCAGTATTATACTGTTGTTTTTACGGCAATAATTTTTAACTTTACAGTAAGAAATTGTAAAATTTCTAGTTTTACAGTTTATTACAGTGAATATTTACAGTTTTAAACTGGAACCGCGGCTGTCAGTATACTGTAAAAAGAACAGTTCTCCGCCATCACATGTTCAGTGATACTATATGTTATTTTGACTTTTTAATAAACATTTAACCAAGGCAAGATGTTGAACTAAACAAGACAAAGAAGCAATTAAAATGAAAAAAAATTCCCTTACTAATTAAAATAAGCCATTAAACTATAGCACTAAAAACTAAATTAGAAAAGAAGTTATTGAATAATGTGAAAAAATATATTAAAATAACCCGTCAGCAGCCAACTAACTAGAACAACATTACAAGCTCCTTTAAAATGTTACAAAATCCGCCAAAAAATACAATACTGAAATCGAATTGAATGCCAAATTGTAAAATAATCGCGAGCATATTAACTTCGAATTTAAGTACTAATATAGAATTCTAGTTTTATCTATATTACCCGAACAGTTTTCTTTCGTGGCGGAAATTTTTCAAGGGTTGCAGTAAAGTTTAAACACCCCAATTCTCGTCAAGCGAACTGAGAATTTTAGTGGTCAGAAGATAACATGACATTAAATTAAGCTTGTCATTCTTATTTATTAAAAAATCGAAATTATATGTTTTAATTAAATTATTTATGACTTGGGTTTCTCAATTCTGAAATTATTTAATTTATTTTTTTTCACATAAAAGCAGTTTTTAGAGTACTATTAATGACATTTACAGCTAAACTATTTCCCTGTGGCGGAACCTTATTAATCTAGGCATATCGTACACTGCCAGGCTAGGTTTGCTCTGACTATAGTAACAATTTGCTCTTTAGTTACGTTCTTGAAATGAGTTTGACGTAAAAATTCAGCTAAAACCAACCCCACCCCCCTTATATCTGATGCTCTAATCATTTGAGAAAATTGGAACAAGCTTAATCTGATGCAAAAGAAGCTCTTTTGCATGACATGGAATATTAACGGGTGCGGGAAATTTTTCGTCCCTTAATGGGCAGTTTTCATGAAATTTTATCTTAAAAATTATTTACCAAATAATGATAATATAATAATAATAATAATTTATAAGATTTGAAAAAAAAAAAAACCTCCCAAAAGTGTAAACCACCTGGGATCAAAGTCATTTTGTATCAAATTTCAAGGCTGCCGGTTCTATGTAACCGCACGAATACCAGACACATCCTTTCGAAAAATTTTTTCCCTTTTTTTGAAAAAATATATAGAGAGCAACTTGAACTTATCAATTTGATAGGTTTTCTGTTGGTTGATATCCTGTTGATCCAATTTGATCAGTTTTCAGTTTTTTTTTTTGCTTTCTATGTAAGTAATATTCTGTTTTCAAAAAGTGATTTGCCTCTCAAAAATATATGCTGGAAGTAGCCTGGAGAATTAGAAAATTGAATACGACTGCCTTGAGAAAATGAATAATAACAAATAAGAAAGTATGCTCGTTTAGTTTCGGGAACACCTCTTGTGCTTTTTTGGAGTATTTTGAATGTCAGA